>JASAMV010009283.1:0-17204 GCA_030248065.1 Rhynchonema sp. JSB1_4
GGCGTAAAATTTTGGTGTGTGAACCCACACTTCGCTTTCAGCGTTCATGTTCGTTGTCTGCATGTCGGTCACTCACGGTTTGTGTTTCGTTATTCGACGAAACGTTCTGTTATAATTCCACCAGCTTGACGGTGTTATATAATAACGGGAACGCACGTACAATCCGAAATCGTTTGTGCACAAAAAATGACTTTTGTACGTCTGGGAATCGAACCCAGGCTTCGTGCCTTTCCGGGGCAGTGCCATGACCACTAGGCTAACTTGACGGTGTTATATTCTTGTTGCCATAATCTCAACGTGTAACCAGGCATGAGCTTTAGGTGAAGTGAATACCGTAGATTTTTTTAGACATTTGGGCCGCTCTCTGACAAAAGCAAAAAGTGTGTGGTAAACTTTTTGCTTTTTGCTTTTGTCAGAGAGCGGCCGTAGGCGCAATATGCTTCTAAAAATTATTTTTGCTTGCGTCTAAAAATCAGGAGGTTAGGTCTGGAATTTTCACACTTTGCACTTGACGTGCCCAAAATTGCGTTGGATCCATTACTTGGCACATAAAGTTATGTCATCTGGGTGTAAATTGCAGCTGGAAAATCTTGAAATAAACGAACCCTGCAGCATTTAAAAAAGTTACCCTGTCTCACAGTGAGCTCGTTCGTCATGCGTGCTGTCACGAGTCGCGCATTTTGTTTAGAAGTTTTCCAATTAAAAATAAACAAAAAAATTGCCGGGCTGTTTTGCTGCTGACAGACATTGCTCAGCGTGATCACCGAAAAACTTGTTTCACCAAAACCGATATCACACTTGGTGATCGGATTGTACTGGCCTTGCTCACGTTAGATTTTTGCATCAAAGTGATCTGCTGGCGGTACCGTCAATATTTTCCCCGATTTCAACCAGCATAAAACTTGGTTTATTGGTCCAGGGACAAACCTTTAAGCTGCTGACTGCAGTAGATCTTGCACTATCGTTGTTTCAAGAAAGTCACGTGCCCAAGAGGCAAGACCGGTCCGATCCGATCATCAAGTTTGATGTCGCTCAAACTGAAACTGAACAGAACAGCGGGTGGTGTACCACGTACAGTTGTGACAAACTGAGCCAGCGTACTATGGATGATGCAGTTATTACACCAAACTTATTCAACAGCGAAACTGTGCGTTTTCGTTTTGTGTAGGCGAGCCAAAAAATTTCTGATCGTTTGCACATATGCACGCATTCGCGTTGGCGGTCGTTTGCTGCGACACAAGCCAAACCGCATCATTTGATCGTGCAAAAAATGTTTACCCCACAAACAACTCCAATTGTGTTGACAAAACAACGTGTCGGGTCGGTAATAACAAATGCATGACATTCATTCAATTGCAGGCGCAGACAATACAATGGGAACGATATGTACGTCAGAACACTGACTGAATCCAATTTGATCGTTGTGCAATTTTAATACAAATTTCGTCACATTGTGCAAAAGACTGTGGAAGCAACAGCACTATCTTTTGATCAGACTGACTGCGCACTCTGGACTAAACAAAACCGGCTCACTCGCGGGACTGATAAATTTGGCGCATCATCAAACTCAATTCTCGCCTCGCCTTATCGTCTGCTTGTTCGGCGTTATGTAAACACAGACTGGGTCTGTTGTCTTCCGTAAAGGGCGTTGAGAAGCACGAAGTTGTTGACAACAAGGTTAGTCGATTGTTTAATTTTTGTTTCGATCGGTTCCTGAAACTGCTTGACAGGCGACAGTAACAGTTTTGTTGAACAGGTGTTATAATTTCAGTTCGAATCGAACTGTACTTTGCTTTTGGCCAAGTGCCAGCTGGTGTCGTCGAGCCTTTGACCTTTGTTCCGTAATCCGCTTATCACATTAGGAAGCGGAAGATTGTTCAGAAAATCGGCTTACTGCTCTCTCTCTTGTCTCTTCTGCAGTGTAATGACAGTGGCATGTGTGCGAGATAAGTATGATGCGGGGTTCTTCTGACCGGAGGCGTGAGAGACCCAACATATCCCCGAATCGTAACCCAAACACCAGCAGGATGTAACATCACATAAAGATGTCAGCCGAAAAATCGTAACCAGCTAACGTGGTCGTAGTCAATGCGTCATGCCGGCTCGCTCTGTTTATATATACATAAAGCCAGCCAGGCAGTTTATGCAAACAAGCTCAAAAGCCCCGTAATAGTTTATGTTTACACATTTAGCAGATGTTCTTGAAAGCACGCCTTGTACCACAAACTACGTACACATTGGTTACTGAGTTTTTTTGGGTTACCGCTCGCCCAGAATATTTGGTGTTAGCCGGCGGCGTTGTGCAAGTTTGAACAAACCGTTGCTTGCAAATGTGCGCATGATAGTTTTGAAATTTTACAGACACCTTTCAGCCATAGCGCAATGCCACATTTAACGAAATGGAGCCCGAATCCGCGTCGCTGAGCCCAACTAATCGTCGTTGTGTTCGTTTTGTTATCGAACCGGTTGTGATGTCGGACGTGGTCCAACAGGTCTGTCGATGTTTCACTGGTGAAGCTGGGAATATTAGTGCCGCGCGCATTTGTGGGCATAGACCTCAATCAAAAGTAAATCTCAAAAACGCAAAATTTGTCATGTGTGACGGTTTTTTATTCAGGTGAGTCCCCAGCAGCCGGTGATGGGCTCGGTTTACCGTATCGGCTATTGGATGAGCAAAAAGAAGGAGAAGAAATTGGATTGGGCCGATTTCGTGGAGCTGTGCCGTCAACACAATATGGATATGATTCCCGTTGGTTTCATATCTGGAACGTTAAAAAAATTGTACTTAAAATATTTAACGGCAGTATTTCAGATTGATCTCGACCGTTGCTTGGACGAACAGGGTCCGTTCGATTGCATCATTCACAAACTGACCGACATCTGGTCAAAGTCTGAGGCCGGTCAGCCCCGCGACGCCATCAGATGGTCGAATTTTCAGGTACAGCTTCGTTGATTTGATCAAAAACGGTTGTCTTTCCACGAAATTTATGAAATAATTTGTGAAAACTGAAATCGAACAAAATATTTGCAGGAATTTGTCGACGGTCACCCGTCAATGCCCGTTCTCGACCCGTTGCCCGCCATGCGCCTGTTGTGTGACCGATCGGTGCAGTATGCATTCCTGCACAGCATATGTGACACAAAAGGTGCCTGGCTCTCATTTTATATTTTCCCGTTTGGTTTTGGATGACATGTTGGTTTCCTGTTGCTCTCTGGATTTCTTGTCTGCTATCAGCAGTTTACTTCATCGCACCGGTTTTCGCTTTCTTGTTTTTTTTCAGTGGGCCAGAAAGTTTGCACTTCCAAATGCTTAGCAGTGCCCGAAATAAGCTTCCATGCAGTGGTGTCGTTGGGGGAAGGGGAGTTACCTCCTAGTATCCGGTATCCGGTATCTTGATTTTTTTCACCCAGGGGTATCCGGTATCCTGACTTTTTGTCCAGGGGTATCCTGCCCTAAAATTTTTCCGAAAACCGTAAAAATCGCCCATTTTTACCTCCAAAATGCTCAAAATCGCTTGTTGGCGCAAGCATAACCCCCAAAATGACCATTTTTTGCGCTTTCAACAGCGATGTTGCTCAATTTTCCTCTAAAAAACTGACCTTTTTTGAACAACCCCCCTGGGTATCCGAGGTTTTTTATTTTAAGGAGCAACCCCCCTGGTATCCGAGATTTTTCATTTTGGGTATCCGGTATCAGAAAATTTTGGATTTTGGGTATCCGGTATCCTGACTTTTTGATTTCCCAACGACACCACTGCTTGCATTGCAACGACAACCAAGTAACCAACATAGCAACTGCGACAAAAAATAGCTCAGCTCGCAAGTTACCTTACTTTCATGATACAAATAAAACTTATCCCGTTTTCAGCAATCCGTTCCCCGTCCTACGTGACGCTAACAGCCGATAATTGGCGTGAGAATTCTGCGAAAATGGCCTTATTCGGTGTGGAGTTCCCGGTGGTGTGCAAACCGGTGGCCGCCCATGGACCTAGTTCTGCGCATACGGTATGATTTCGCCTCTGTATGTATTATATTCATTTGTTATTATGCATTATTACATTATATACATTATATAACTAAAAAAATTTTCGAAAAAATTCATTTAAAAATATTAAAAATAAAATTAAAAAATAAATTAAACATATTTATTTAGTTTAAAACCTTTATTTTTTGTCCAGATGTGCCTTGTGTTCAACGAACGTGGCCTGAAATCCTGTGGTCTTACCACCGAGCCGATGGTGGCGCAGACATTCGTCGCACACGATGCCATCCTATATAAGGTGTTCCCTTGGTCTTCTTTTTTCATTTCGTTTTCCTTTTTTATATTAGCGTTTGTCAACAGTGAATCTGACAACCCCTATAGTTCGTTTATCATGTTTGGTTCAATAATTTTTCATGGCCCTTTGTTTAAAACACAAAAGAAATCCAAGATAATAATGGCGTTTATTCAAGTAGACGTATCCAGCGCAGATTATTCAGATTTTTTTACCAGCAAGAAACTTCATTTTCACAGCTATTTTTCAACTTTTTGTCATTATCCCAATTTTCTAGGTGTTCGTGATCGGTGAACGCACGTTCGTCGAGATACGCCCGTCGCTACGCAATTTTACTGCCGGAGGTCTGTTTTGTCGGGATTTTCGTCGCATTGTTTGTTCAATGTTTCAGAAATTTATTACAAGCTACACATTTTTTTGATATTTCAGAAGCGGATACGATATGGTTTGACAGCCATGACATTTCGAAGGCCGGAAGTTGTTGCGAACTGACGCAAGAGGTCGTTTTCCCGTCCTTTTTTGTCTTTTTTTCCAAATTCCCGGCTTTTGGCAACGTAGGCGTTTCGTCGGATCTTATGTTAAAAACATTTTTTCTTTTCAAATTTCACGCTTCTTCTACTAGAATAGGGAGGGCGCAATGCATCTCATGACTGATGAGGACCCGGATGCATTGTGACATATATAGTCTCCTGAGAGGGTCCGAAACTATATATGCAGCTTTAGACTACTCCATTATTATAAAAAATTGCTAACATTTATAAAACACTAAATAAAACACTGCTATACACTCCTTTTATCACCTTCTGAATTGCTGGAGCGCAGTTTTACTCCCGTGAGGGTCACAGTCAGACGTCCACGAGAGCCAAAATACAGTATGTTACGGTAAAATTGCCATGGCCGAAAATTTATGACGTTGGGTCACTTAGAATTATCAAAGTGGTTTTTGACTGTGCATGTTAATTCCCGAAAAGTATGTTTTTGTGCCGTTTATTCAGCACGACACGGGCCCGATCCAGAGTCTCGACCCAACCGATGCAGCCGTCAGGCACATTGTGGCACGCGTGCGAGCGCGCGCCGGACTGAATTTGTTTGGCGTGGATCTGATTCTCGATAAACATGACGGCACTTGTTATGCCATTGATCTGAACATGTTCCCTGGTTGGCGGGATCTTGGTTATTTATTCTTCCTTTAATTTAGACTTCTTCAAATCCAGTTCCAGAATAGTTCGACATTTTCTGAAAACGATGATTTGTAAGAACAGCTTATAGGGTTCCTTGTCCGAGTGTCACAGTGACGAAGCGTTTTCCATTGATTCATCAAGTTCAAAACGTTTTTTTCTTAAATTCATTTCATCGCAAGCGAATCAAATCAACCAAGCAAAATAACAACAATGCAACGTCATCGTCAAAAATCCACTGATCGCACGCGCAGGTTATGACGGCGTTCCGGACCTGCCCCGTCATCTTATCCATCTGCTTGAGCACACAGTCAAACGCACACATACAATGCTGATTGGACCGTTGGTCACCAGCTCGGAGCAGGTGTCGCACGGTATGTTGCTGCATTCTTGGGTCGGTCACCCTGTAATTATTTAGGCATATCGTGATGCTCTTGTCATCATTCATCGGTGGCTTCTTTGACCTGCACTTATCTCATATTGCAGGCACAAAACAACAAAGCAATTATTTGTCGGTACCCGGCCATTTTGATCACGCAGTGCCGGAACCGCGGAATCAAACCAAGAAGCGATGTTCTTCAAATTTGGTCGAGTGAGTTTATTTCACTTCACTTGTGCTTTGTTGTTGCTTGAATTGTTTACGTTTCCAGCACAGCACACAGCGTCATTTAAAAAATCACGGGCTGACGCAGATACAGAGCCAGAAACATTGTAGAGTCCTGTTTACTTTACTTTTTTATAAACGATATTTTTTGTGCGGCAGCGCAAGAAGTGATTCTGCTGCCGGTATCAAAAATCATCCATGTTAACCTGGTGCAAGGTGCGTACTCACCCACCGACCTGTGGGTGTTCTGAAGAAGTGTCGCGCAACATTTTGCACAAGATGATACTATTCAGTAATGCCTCAGCTCAGGAAACTTGTTTTAAACCACTGCTTAATATTTTAAATGAAACATCACAGATACGTGTCGGATGAGCGATTTGATCGACCTTCCCTCGACGAATCAGCGGCCTCACATCTGCTACCTGAAACCATGCTTTTGGCGCCAAATTTGAATGACAGCGGAGTTGGAACGAGCGAATCAGAAGTTTCGGATTCGAATACAGTGAGCTCAGTTTGCATATTATCTTGATTTTGTTTTTTGAACACTAGCTGACCTTTGTGTCTTCACCGTCAGAGTCGTGATTTATGACACCAAACTGACAAACATGTAAGTTCTTGTTTCAGACCGGTCACAAAATGAAACATCAGCAGCATGCTAGCAGTCAAGTGCATTCGTTCCTACAGCGGCATGATCCGGGCCGCAAGTCGGCGTCGGATCTGGAAAAGTCGACCAGCGGCGCCGCCCGTGCTCAGATCCGGAACTTTCCCGACTGGGACCGCATAAAACGGTTCTACGGCATACCGAAACCGAAACTCGTCAGTAAAACAACAACGAACAAACTCAATAATGTTAATAATAACGATCAGAAACAAATGGCTGCTGCTTCTGGTCTGGAACGGAACAGCAACATCGGGAGTGCCCCAAAATGCCAGTCTTCGGAAGAGAAAGGTACGCAAACCTGCAGGAACGCACCCGGGGGAAAGACCCGCTCGGATACCATGCCCTAGGGGATTTGTCTAACTTTTATCCATCGTTACAATTTTTATTTCAAATTTTTATTTTTGATGATACGCATGTGCTTGCAAATGTATTGAAAATACTGTTGTAATAACAACCAATGCCAAATGTTTCGCCTGTCCACATCATGTACACAATGCACTGATCTTGAATTCCTTATATCATTATTCCAAGCCGATTTTTCTCGTATTGGTCTCGAAATATCTTTGTTTTTGCTATATGTAAGGTCATTCCTCGATGTTTTTTTATTATGAGATCCAAACCAGTTTTTGTTCGTTTGTTGTGTTTCTTTTCTGTGTTTTCTTTGTTTTTTGGATTCGCAGTCAGGTCTTGATTCCATCTTTGTTGTTGTTAACAATTAAGGTTTTGCAGCTTTCACGCAATCCCTCTTGAGTGAGTGTAGGATCCTCCCCCGCGCCTCCTTAATAAACCCAGCCTGGATTTTATCGCATAATGGACGACAATACGAGGGAAATCCTGATCCGCTCGCCACAGGGAGGGTAGATATTTCCGTGTACGTTTCGTGTTAAACATGAACTAACCCTGCCATTGTGCCCGTTTAGTAAGTCGATCCAAACATGATTGTCACAGTTTGCTTGCAGTATCTATCCGGTTCTACTTTTATACATGTTCCCGAGCTTTTTTTCTCGCTTTATTTCTATTTCTCACATTTTTTGTCATTTACCGGTGGCTTGTTTTTATACAATTTAGTACATTGCTTAGCGCACACGCTGTGGTTTTTGGAACATAGCGCACCATGATTTTCGTGAACTTGGAAACATCTGCTTTGTGTAGATTTTGTCTCGGCTGCGATGTGCCAAATTTTTTTTAACACCTGAATGTTTCATCCAGCCTAGGCATACTGTATCTGTTGGCATCACAATACCCATAAAATTTGCTTTTCTGCCTAACATTTGACCAGTCTGTTCTATCAATTTTACATTTAGTTGGTGCTTAAGTCTTTTATATTTGTCACAACATGATCATTGTCTTATTCTCATGTGCTAGTGCTGCAGTTTGTAAATGCCACGTTATCCGTTAACACAACTGTTAATCTGTGAAATGATGGTCACAGTGACCGTTGCTCCACGATAGGTACACCGTACCTGGTGTGCGTTTTATGAAAATGCACCAGGATCGTTTATAGGACGAAATCAAACTTGGTGATCCGTCGGTCCGGTCCACTATAGTTATAATTTTTCAGAAAAAAATATTTTTCCTGGAAAAAACGTTGTTCATAAAAAAACGTTTTTCCCGATATTTTCCATGCCAGAAGTTGGTCGCTTGTTCAAATGAGGTACATTTGGACAAAATGTGGTATACTGTATGTATAGAATTGCTTATAGCGGAAAATTCATGCTGAACAAGTCGTCCAAAATACAGGCGAGACTCGTTATAGGTATATTCGCAGTATGAATTCGGGTTTAGTATACTTTTTGGCGTGTCCCAAAATTTTTCAGCAGATAGGCGATTCGTTATAAGTACAGTTCCGGGTGCAGTTCTAGGCTGAAAGTTGAAGTCGCGTGCACGCAACTTCCTAGTGCTAAAACATAGGCAGCGCACGCGCAAAACTTCGCGTGCACGCGAAGTTACTTCGACTTTTGCCTATACTTTGCACTGTTGCGTGCACGCGACTTCAACTTTCAGCCTAGAATTGCACCCGGTACTGTATACTCGCTATTCGGCACAGCATAAAATTTTTTTAGTGTTCCAAACGGCATTTTGTATGGAGTTACATATGACTCGATATACTGTATATTTTTGACCGCATGGAACAAACAGGAATATTATTTTAGGTCTGGTTACAACTTTTAAGCTGATCGTTATTAGAGGCATCAGAGAATGTAAATGCAAGAAGACGCGTGACCGAGGCAAGACCGGACCGATCACAAGTTTGGTTCGCCCATTCTGTTTTTTGTCATAAATCGAACCAAATGTTTTTTTTCTGATACTCCACTAAGGATAATTCCGCCTTTAAATAATCATTTGGTCAAAAAGCGGGTGTTGAGCACATTTGAGTAGTGTGAATGATTGTAAAAATGATTACAGTTCAGTTTGGAATTGTGTTTTGCTATATTCTTTTAATCACACAATACTGTACCGTGTATAGGACCCCTATGGTCCTACCATTTGTACCTAACGTCATTCTTTGCTCGTTCGTGGGCTAATCTACAGTGCTGAGAATCTGTATATTTTACGCAAATGGGATGAAAATACTCGGAGAACAATCGGACAAACATTAGAACACTGTTTACACATCAAAATCCCTTGGGCTTACGCCGGTATTGGTGGGCGGAACGGGTTCGAATCGCAGTTTTGGGATCATGGGTGGTCACCGTTCACCATTCTAATATTACATCGCACACCGGCACAAAGCAAACTCAATTGCTATTTCAAACCGAAAACAAGCAATCGTCAAATGAATTCAACTTCAGCATTAGTGTATTCAGAATATTGTGCGTTTATAGTGTGGAAACAGCGGAAGGCGAAGTTTTTTCATGTGCTCGTGGCCAAATTTGGGCAGATGCCTTGATTCGAGGGTTATCTTTCACAAACATCAAAACTTCACGCAATAACGTGACACCTACGTGCTTGAGTTTATTATGTATAGTCCAACCACGAGCTCATGAGACGACTTGTTTTGAAGTTGGCTTGTGCGGATCCAATAATGTTCCGGTTCCACGTACTGTATGTCTAAAATGAAAGAAAGAGAAACGCACGTATTTAGTAAAAACACGCTATCCACCTCGGTGCGTAAATTCCCTTTGCACTCCCAAAACATCTGTGTGTTGAACAACGTTGCTGTTCGCGTAAGCACCTAACAAATTGAGGTCAGCCAGCTGAAACTTGTCATCATCTCTCTCAGCCCAATCTCTTTCTTTTGCTTTTCGCAACGGTGTAACCGGAGCATTTTTGAATCTGGCCAAGTAAGCTTTAAAAAAGAGTCGTCTCGTGAGCGCGTGGTTGAGCTATACATACATACGCACCTATATGTATGTTCCCACTGAGTTCCCATGTTCACTTTAGCCGGCCGCCGACAAGTGCGATAATCATAACCAGCTCAAATATCTGTTCATAATCCACCCCAGAGACCCGAAATGTCATCACTCTGGTGGTCTGCTGTTTGCAAAATGAGATCGTACAACGTTTGAAAAGCAGCTCCCAACTTTTTCATTAACAGACGCCACCAAAGAGCGCAGGATATGCAGTTTCATTTGTGTATTTTAATGCTCGTCCCAAGTTGCCAAAAAGGTTTCATCGGTTCCCCCATCATGCCTTTGCTCCTCTCACTACGGTGCACGGCCGGCAGAACAAACCCGACTAATTTTGCCTTTATTTTGTCGTCTGCGTGAAGGGAACATTCATCATCATCATGCTTGTACCGGTATGCATGGTACGTATGTGTGTGTTTGCTTAGATTCTAATATTACTCACGGATACGGAAGTTTTCGGTACTGTTTTTTTTCAAGATCATCGTCCTAGCAGTGGTCGCCCAGTGAAACATCACCGCGCTTCGTTATGGTTTCGGCAGTATGGTGATCCACCTACATATGTATGTATATGGCTGGCGATTTCACGGGAATTTTCACCTTTCAACCAGTGAAACGTCCATACAAGGTCTGACAGACGGTACCCCAGATCAACCGAGTGTTATCGTCCTTTCCTTCGTAGGTATTCAAAAAAAGCTGTGCGCACGGCATGTTTGTCTTAACGGGAGTGTTCAAGCGAATATGAGCCCATAGTCTGTATGTCCACTGTCTCGTTTTGAATTGAAAACCGATGTTGAGCCCCCGGTTTTCTTCCCACAGTAAATATTTGCTCGCTCCGACAGGTTATTACTCTGAAAGGCTGAAAACAGCAGTGGCGGTGGGAAAACGAGCAAGCGGAACACTGTATAGGTGGAGGTTATGGCCGAAGCCTTTCTCGAAGCTCAAATACCGTAATTTAGATGGGCAAAATCAAAAGTTTCCCAACATTTTTCATCTCGGTTCCTTACCTGCCCAGGTTTTCTGAGACACGGTCTTGCACACGCACCCGATTAGCCTACAGAGCGTGTATATGGCGGTGTTGTTGAGTGTTCACATAAAGTTAAGCTGAAAAAACGTGAAATGTTGCCTTGTCTGCGTTTGCAGCTCTAAACGTCAGCTTTGTTATCCATATTGAACCAAAGGAAAGCTGTACGCATGCGCAATTTAATTTTATGTGTCCGCTTGATTTTGGAGCTAATGGTAGGGTGGAATTTTCGAAACAGTGTAAAGGTCAGTTGGGCGTAAAGGTCGGTGTAAAGTTCGGTCGAAAGCTCGGTCGGCGTAGCTCGGTGTAAACGTGAAACATTGCCTGTTATTAACGTGGAATGTTTCAAGTTTACACCGAGGTCTATCACACTGAGCTGTCGACCGAGCTTTCCACCGACCTTTACACCCAACTGACGTTTACACCGTTTCGAAAATATCACCCAGTCGTCAAATCACTGCGTGGTCAAATCAGTTAGTCAACCCAAGCTTTTGATTTTTTTGACGAAATTTTTTTTATTAGAAAAAGTGTTGCAAACGACGTTTCAGAATAAACGAAATCGATACAACACATTTTTCAAAAATTGAAAAATTTTCACCTGAGACCGAACTTGTGTGGTGACACCCGGTAGTATTGTGCAGATTCCAGGGTCTCCGACCAGTCTGAGGTTGATGTTCACTAACGATGTACTCTAATGTATTGTAGCATGCCGTACAACGTATATTTTAATGCATCTAATGCCGTATATCTGATATACGACCATCAAAATATCGATTACAGCCCAAATCTTGCGTGTCAGATCGACTTTGCGCGCCCGGTTTTGCACCAGATCTGCATATATGTGTAGTAGCATCCAGTAGTACATTATCGGTGCCACATCACTATAAAAGACCAGCCCCGCGCATCCCTGTCCGGATTTGGCGACAATACATGGCGCCGCAGGCGCGATTTTGGAAAAATTCTCCCGTCCACAGGAAAAAAGTGCCAATTTTTTGCCTCGAAAAAGGCCATTTTTGGACATTTCAGCCCATTTTGGGCAACTTTTTTTATTAAAAAAAGCAAAATCTGAGTTTCAAAAAAAATTTTTTTAAATTTTAACCACTTTTTTGAAACAACCCTGCCCAATACATTGCGTTGACGACAAAATTTGACGATCTGATTTGACCACAGTACAGTACTACTACCTGCAAGCCAGTTTTGGCCTGCAAGCCACCTGAACCAACAAGAACAAGCCGCTGTTTTTAGCTGTATCTGAAGGAACATATTCGAGTTGTTAGTGCCACACAAATCCAAACAGCATGCACTGGTTACACAGCCAATAGTGGGCTCTTATTCAAATAATTTTACTGAAGTGCAAGAATGAGCAGGGACTTTTGTTGGAACGCCCTAGAACAATTTTGTGAATAATGACTTGAAACATGTGGTTACCTTGTGCTTTTTTGCTCAGCTTAGGGCTCCACCAGATAGACCCGAAACCCGAAACACGAAATATAAATTTTTTCTATGTCCATGTTTCGGGTTTCGGGTTTTGAAAAAAAAAACCCGAAACCCGAAACACAAAGCATGATAATCGAAAATGTTTCGACTGACCGTATAAATTGGGCACGTCAGCTACAAGTGGCAAGACCGAAACATTTTCAATTATCATGCTTTGTGTTTCGGGTTTCGGGGTTTTTTTCAAAACCCGAAACCCGAAACATGGACATAGAAAAAATTATGTTTCGGGTTTCGGGTCTATCTGGTGGAGCCCTTGCGTGTCGTCTTCTTTGGTGCACACACGTGTTTTGGCCAATCATCTGAAACTGAAACGAGGCGGAGACAACGTAGCGCAGTGCCCGGGCGGTATTTTCCAGTTGCACGCACTTTCACTCTGTTGCTGATTGTGTTTGTTTTGAGAACGTATACAGTATGCCGACATGCCATGCCGAGTGGGCATACAGGAGAAGGAGATTACTCAAAATTAAAAATGCGAAGTGATACCTTGTGCATTCGCGCCATTTTTTTATCCGTTTTACGATTGTGGCGTCACTATCAAAATACTGATTGCTGAACCTAAGTCAATGACGACTTATGTATGTATGTACTTTGTGGTTTCAGGTCTCAAAGCACTGTTTGACGCTCATGTATTAAATCAGCTGAGCGCGGTTGGCACTAAACAATGTATGTATGTATGTATTTATTCTCACCGTTTTCCGGAGCTCTGAACCCCTCTTTTGTTGACAAATACTCAGATGTTGTGGGTTCTCATACAAAAAACAGTGTTCTTCTCAGCGTAGTTCCTGGTCCTGAGGGGGAACAGGCGGTACCCCACTTTTTCGGAGGGGAACAGAGACCTGCACCTTCATATGCCGCGTAGTTGCATGCCAATCGACTTTGGGTTGTTCCTGCTTGCTGAAAGGGACCAATCGAGGGCATGTGCTCTGAATCGGCCATCACGAATCACCATCGGCAGCATAAAATCACCATCCGGGCAGAATAAAGGTACAGTTCCGGGTGCAATTCTAGGCTGAAAGTTGAAGTCGCGTGCACGCGACTTCCTTGTGCTAAAACATAGGGAGCGCACGCGCAAAACTTCGCGTGCACGCGAAGTTACTTCGACTTTCGCCCATACTTTGCACTGTTTCGCACGCGCGTGCACGCGACTTCAAGTTTCAGCCTAGAATTGTACCCGGTACTGTATTTATCCACTTCTGATCGCCAAAGGAACACCCAAATTTGGAGAAAAGTCATTTTTGAGGTCGAAAATTTGACCTATTTTTACCCCTTTTTTGACAAAATCTCAATGAAAAGGGTAATTTGGCGATTTTTTACAACGTTGACCTAAAGATTACTCTGTTTATGCCCAAAAAGATACTACATTAATTGTGCCTAGTTTAGGCATAAATTTGCCTACGCGGAGGCAACGCCTTTGGGGAGCAAACGCACCCAGAGGGGGAACAGGCGTACCATGGAGGGGAAGCCCCTCGGGTACGCCTCTTTTGGGACAGACGTACCCGAGGGGGCCCCTCCCCAGGTACCACACTGGTCCTTCTTTACTTCAGGTGGTGGTGACAGCTGGTGCACCAGAGCGTCATCAGAGACACTTAAAAATCAAAAGGCTAAAAACGACTAAAACATATGTATACCTCAGAATGTACGAGCACATTTTTATCGACGACCTTTCTCCAACGTCGCTGGATGATGTTTCACGACTTGACCAATCCTTGCCTGAATTCGTAACGTCGGGTCCGGGCTCAGACAAGGACACGGCCAAGGACCGTTCCAGATCCGAACGTCGCGCGCGCACAAACACGCGATTAAGGTTCGAACCTGGCCACACGGAATGGCGATACAGGATGGGCGATGAAACATCAACGTACACCACCACAACACCCGAATATCTAAGGAACGCACGCTGGTTCCCTCGTGTGCCCGGTCAAAACAGGAACCTGTCAACCAGAAATAAATTCCGTTTATCGACTCGGCTCATATCCGAAGTTCCCGAATTGAGAAACGAGCCGACGGCCTGTGATGTGCAGTGCACAGGTGTGTGAAACATTAGAGTTCACTGTTGTAGATAGGCATATGCATTCAGGCGGTGGCGAAAAATGGGATTTTTTCATGGTCTATCTTTATGCTCAAACCCACAGTTAAATTTAGACTCACGTCAAATTCCAAGCTCAGTTAGACTTGTTTTTACGCTGGTGTCCCGAGCGAGAGCTAATATACCAGTCTTACATATATTCCAGGGTTCAAATCGGATTTCAATTTTCATCCCAATCCCAATTTCCCCAGCTGTTTCAGGCACGATGCTGGCTCTAACTGTTCTCGTCATTACCTGGACGTACTGCTTCACGAAATTGATGACAAACATAATCGAGGTGATCGCCCGACAACATGGCTCGAACCCTGCTGATTCGTAGGGTGTTGGCAACTTTGAAAGAAAAGCAGTGGCTGGAAATATTCTGAAGGTCCCAACTTTACCTATGTATACATGCCTCGTTCTCTGAGAGAACAATTTCTCCAGCGTTGGGTCCCCGAGAGTTTAGCAGCCAATCAACAAGCGAGAAGTTGTTCTCTGTTCTCTCCCCGAGAACAAAGTAGTGGGCCCAACAACACTAGATTCACTTGTTAGTCACATTATAGTACTTTTGAAGCCCTCTGTTTTTTAATCAGGAAACCACTGCTTTCTTTCCCTTTTTGTTACTATGTTGTTGTACAAATGTCCAGGCTCTGTTCTTGTAACTTTGATATAAACCTTGTGTCAAAATTTTTAACCAAACCTTCATTGTCATTCATTATTCATGGAACAGTGGATACATATTTTGGCTGGTGCAAAACCTTGCATTTCAGGCCAAATTAGCGCAATCAAACTGCTGGAATTGTTCATGAGAATATTTTATGAGCTGTTCCACGTTTTACGGGACTTGTTCCTAGTTGTGACTTGGTTCCGTTTTTTTTCAAGTTGTGCAATAATCTGAAATGCTAATATTGCTAATATGCTAATCAATTCATTGATCAACTGTCTGATCACTGACTACCCGATCCCAAGCTATTTTATTTTGCTCTTACGGAGTTATCTCTCAAATCGCAAAATGTGTGTTCGTGTCGGGAAGTCCAAATCCGAAATGATAAACATTACAAGCGGAGTACCGCAAGGAAGTGTACTGGGACCATTACTATTCATTGCTTATGTGAACAGTATTTTCAAATTGACGCTTAGTACTAGCACCAAAATGATCAAACTTGCTGATGATCTTGTGGTCATTCACCCAGCTGTTACAGACAACTGCATCTCTCACTTGCAAACTGACATTGACCAAATCACCGCCTTCTTTGAAGGTAAAATGCTGAAAGTGAATGAAAAGAAAACCAAACTCGTTGTGTTCCGACGCATGCACTCAACCAGGCCCAGTGTGAATATTGTTATAAACAGTGCAAATATTGAACAAGTTAATTCATACAAATACTTGGGCATACTGGTCGATGAACACCTGAACTACAATCTGCATTGTCACAAAGTAAGCGCTAAGGTAAAAAAGACCATTGGGTTCCTGACTAGAGCCTTCCGTGGCAGTGTGCCAATAAATAGTCTGAAATGCCTGTATATATCTCTGTTGCAATCCGTAATGCTCTATGGTTGTGGCTCAAGCTATCCAATCAGAAAATGTGACAAAATCACAATTGAGCGCACCCAAAAGTTTGCTTGTAGGGCTATCCTGAATAATTGGCAACGTGATACGTCATACCATGATTTGCTCAAGGCTGTTGGGTTGCTCCCATTCCACAGACAAGTATTCGCAATCAGACTTTGTACAGTCTATCAATACGTTAATGGAATCAGGTTTAGTCTGCCCGAGCTGTTCACTCTTCTGAGTGAATGTGAGACCCGAGCCAGCGCACGAACCAACCACACGAAATCGATCAAATTGGACAAGCCGAACACGACGCGATACCAGCAAAGTGCCATGTATTCAACAGCACTGATGTTCAACGCACTACCACAGGCTCTGATCGACCTTCCCTATTCCAAATTCAAGAAAACCGTTCTTTCGAAGGAGCTGTTTGACCATGTTCTAAATAACCTGACATCAATAAACAACAATACAATTTCAGACCTTGATATTTAGCTGTCATCGAGTCACAGCTGTACAGTTGACCACTCTCACTGAACTTGGACGTACGGTAATTCCCACCCCCTCGATAACAGGTTGGTCCAGAAATTCATCATGTACCATCAAGTTCATCGATGTTATCACTGTACATATCTGAGTTCTTAAAGTTCCAGGCCTTGACCACCAAGACACCATTCAAATGAGTCATGGAAAATTCTGGTTGATCTGCACGATCATGTTCCGAAATGTTATGTATGCAATTTCTGTAACAATTCAGTATTTACTGGACAATACGACTGTACTTTGCTTATTTATACATGTACATCGTGAACCTGTGATTTCAATTCACGTTAGATTTTCATGTTTTTCTAACAGGATTTGCCACATTGCCTGCGGGCGTTTGCATTCACCTGGCACTGGAGGTGCAAAAACTCAAATAAATAAAATAAATAAACATCCAGAAAAAGTTATTGAACATTTCTCACGCCTGGCTTGATAGTCAAAATGAAAGTGTAACCTTTG
>JASAMV010009284.1:0-19899 GCA_030248065.1 Rhynchonema sp. JSB1_4
ATTTCTTGAAGATATCGGGTACCGTTCGGGCCATCTGCGTCACGTAATCCGGCGTGTCGCTGTATTTCTTCGTGACCAGTTCGACGAAAAACGGTGAGTACCCGGAATCCTCGTTCGGCATCGCATTGATGTACATCGTTGCTGTCGACAGGATGGTGTCCCATTCAACACTCTCCTGACTCAACATTCGCGTGAATCGGTCGATGATTGTGCGGTTGGATCGCTCGACAGACTCATTGCACTGTGGATGGTACGTCGTCGTACAACGATGATCGATGCCAAACGCGGCGTTCACACTTTTGTGCAGTTTGCTCGTGAACTGCACGCCCTGATCGGTGATGCACTTCGTGGGCACACCGTGTGAGCCAATGAAGTCGATGTATCGTTCGATTCACGTCTCCGCCGACATGTCCTGCATTGCGTATGCCGTCAGGTACTTTGAAAATGCGTCAATGATCATCAACAAGTACTTGTTCTCGCGTGATGTCACGGGTAGTTGCAGAATGTCCATGTGCACGCTCTGGCCTGGTGCCGTTGGTCGATCAACTTCGCCAACGAGATTCTTCCGACGTCTGCGTTGCCGTTGCACAAACGAAACATCCAGCGTAGTGACGTTCGACATCCGTGATCATGGCTGGCCAAAAGAATTCACGACGCATGGCCAATATCATTTTGTCCTTGCCGAAATGTCCACAATGTTCGTGCATGTCGATCAACAGCTGTTTCTGCATCACAGCTGGTATGGACAGCTGTGTTTGCTTGCCCTTGTCGTGGATATGTCGAACGATGTCATTGCTGTCAATGTAGAACTCGTTGTGATAACGCACGATGTAATTGTCCCACGTTGTTGGTGGATCCGGCAACTTGCGGTACACGTTGTCCAGTTTCAAACGCAGACGCTGCAAAAACGGGTCCTCAACTTGTTTCGATTTCACGATTTCGACTGGCGATAATTCAGCAATGGTCGGTTGTCCGGTCGTTTCAATGTCGGTGGACGACTGTTCTGGTATTGACTCTGTAACAGCGGTCCGGCTGGTCGGTTCGTCCACTTCCCCTTTCGATTCTGCACTCTGCAGGTCCGGTTCCGGTTCCTGTTTCGACTTTGCTGGATCTGCACGCTTCGGTCGATTATTGCGTTTGCGCTTGCGACGATGTTTCACGATTTTCTTCTTCTTCTGGTCTGCAGCCGTCGCACGCAGATTCATCACGAGACCCACTGATGAATCGAACACGTCCACTTTGTTCGCTGCGACTGGTTGCAGATCAACATCGTTTGATTGTTCACGTGCACAAATATCGGATTCTGGCTTATCGTCGTAGCAGTACGCCTTCATTACGGTGCACGATGGCTGTTCGCTGTCTTCCATCAATTCGTGTGTGCACAATTCGATCGCTGTATCGTCGAATTCAGCGGCTTCTGTCTCTTCTTCCTGCACCTGAATCATGCTGACACGTACAATCTGCGCCGGGTCGGTGTTTTCGTCTTGTTCGTCAGCCAACTTTTTCAATCGTTCCAGCTCCGTCGTGAATGAGTCGGCGTATTCAATGGCGGCCGCTGGTTGCACATTCAAATCGTCGTAGATACGGCTGAGGAAGTCGGGCACCAAATTGCCTCTGCCTGGCGTGTACGCGATTTTCGGGTTGAACATGGACACCTCGTTGATCCATTTCTCGACTCGTGCGTTGCCGCGCATTCGACGTGACATTGCCTCCTGCAACGCGATGTGATCCGTGACGACGAGAATTTCGCGGCCTTTGATGTAATTCTCGAATTTGTTGATCGCCCACTTCAATGCCAGACACTCCAGTTCGGTCGAGCCGTATCGTGTCTCGGCGTCGGCTGTTCGTCGTGATGCATATGCGATCGGATGCAGTTTGTCATCGGGACCGACTTGTTCGAGCACTGCACCCAATCCACGACAGCTTGCATCGGTTCGGATCACCCATGGTTTCGTCATGTCGGGGTACTGCAGCATGACGGGCGGCGTCACCAATTTCTCCTTCAACGTTTCGAATGCGCCTTGCTGCTCTTTGCCCCAACGCCATGATTCGTCCTTGCGCACCAGTTTGTTCAGCGGATGTGCGATTTTCGAGCATCCCGGGATGAAGTGACGATAGAAGCCAACCATGCCCAGGAATCGTTTGACGCCTCGCGGCGTTGTCGGCGGGTCGAAATCCACAATCGCCTGAACCTTCGCCGGATTCGGTCGCACGCCGTTCTTGTCCAGAATGAAGCCCAAGAACTTGACTTCATTTTTGAGGAAGTCGCACTTCTTCGGTTGCATCAGCAGTCCACATTCACGCAGTCGATGGAATACTTTGCCGAGCAGTTCCAGATGTTCCTCCTCGGTTTTGGTCGCGATGATGACGTCATCCAGGTACACGAACACACGGTCGTCGAAATCTCGGAACACTTTGTTCATGATTCGCTGGAACACTGGCGGTGAGTTCGACGTGCCCATCGGCATCATGTTGTATTGGAACGTGCCGAACGGGGTCACAAACTGCGTTTTGTGCTTCGAATTCGGATGCACGCGGACCTGATGGAACCCTGAGAACAAGTCCAGCGTCGAGAACCACAGCGGTTTGCCATTGCCAATCAAGTCGAGTATCTCCTGTGGTCGTGGCAAATTGTACTTGTCCTTCACCGTGATCGTGTTCAATTTGCGATAGTCGACTGTGATTCGTAGGCTGCCATCCTTTTTGATGACCGGGACGATTGCTGAGCACCATTCGCTGTTCGACGGTTCGATGATGCCCGTTCGCAGTTGCTCTTCCAATTTCTGTCGGCACATTTCGCGATATTTGTACGGCATTTGGCGCGGCGACTCAACGATAGGTGGGTGATCGCCAGTCTTGATCTCGAGCATGATGTCAGTACCGGCGTCTGCACGATCGCTGTCGAATACGTGAAACGCGTCGTGGTATTCCTTGGCGATTTCGAGAAATCGTCGTCGATGCTCGTCCAATACCGGCGTACCTTCCAGCGCTTTATCCAACTTTGGGTGTAGCGCCTCCCATCGTTGTTCGGGTGTCGCGTCTGTCGCCAGTTTGGATCGCACTCGTTCTTTCTGTTCGGCCATGATGATTTTGCGAATGTCCAATAGTCCTGTTTCAACCGTTTTGCTTTTCACAGGCACTTGAACGTCTTGACATGTGCCAGCGTGCGTCTCCATGTCAGCAAATCGTTCGTATCGCTTTTGAGCTTCCTCGAACGACATCTGGAAGCCCAATAACGCGCTGTTCTCCATGTAGATTCGCGGTTTGCAATCACCATTGCGATGTGCGCGTTCAGCTGATTGATGATCGCACGGCTGTGACCAGTACGGATCCTCTCGCTGTTTATCCGACAATTGGAACATCGGATTATTCGTTGGTGATACGAGCGATACAGTGTCCATCTTGCCGATCGTGACACCTTTGCACCATTTGAGCGCATATTGTGATGGGTTATTCACCTCGACTTTGAACCGGTTGTTTGTACCCACCGTCACGATGCCATCAGTGATCACTCGATCATCGTAAGTACGAATACGATGAGCTTTGGTGCCGTCCATGTTGTGGTATTCCTGCTCTTCGGCCTCGGTCATGTACTGCGGTCGCACTTCAAGTTCCAGTATTTGTGCCGTAAATGGTGCGATTTTGCAGTTTTTGATGACACGGATCGGTCCTTTGATGATGCGCTGCCCTGACTTCGAGTTGTCATCTGGTTTCGTTCCTGGCAGCGGGTGCACTGGTTGTTTGTATGGCAACTTCTCCGGCGGCACCTTTGTGATGTCCACATTGTTGATGGGTTCGTATATCGGCACATCGGGACTCAGCATGAATGCTTTCACCGTGTACATTTCGTCGGGGCGAGGTTCCTTCACTCGATTCGCCAACGGCGCGAACGTTCCGATCATTGCTTCAGACATCGAACCGATTATGATCGACATATCACAATTCTCGTTGTTGTCGATCGCGAACGGCATCAAGCAACGGCGGCCGTTCACTTTCATCCGTAGCAGTGCGAATGGACCGATGTCTGCTGTGTTGCGGTTGTTGAATGCGTTCACTCGCAAGTTGTCCAGATGTGTGATGGTCGGTACTCGATATCGCACTTTTCCTTGAAGAATGTTCAGTGCAGCTCGCGGGATAATGTTCGGCTGGCACCCTGAATCCACAAGGCACCTGAATCCCATGTTCTCCAAGAACACCTGTATGTACGGGCTGCTACCACTCGTCGTGATCGGGGTCGGTAGTTCTACGCATTCGTAGTCTCGATACGGTCGTTGGTGTTCGCGCAGTGTTTGTCCTTCCGTCGTATAGAACTCTTCGTGTATCTTATGCGCGATCTTTGGAATCAGCTCCTTTTCGTATTCGGACAGATTGCGTTCCGGGAGCTTTGCGATCGTGTCGTCAGATGGAACCAATCCCAGGTCCGGTGATACCTGCTTTGGTCGATCGCACGGTCGTTGGTTCTGTTTGCGATTATGTTTCCAATGATATGGGCCTTTTTTCTTCTTCTGCTGTACTGACGCGGTAACGATTCGTGGGTTCGAATTCGGGTGATGAAGTACGCAGGTGCACCTTGACTCCTCCTGTCCACATGAGAAGCAATACTGGTAGTACGGGTCACCGAAATCGCGTGGTTGTGGTGATGACACCTGCACCACCGTTGTCGTGCCCGCTGATGTTTCGTTCTTCGGCCGTTCCTTTCTGGGTTGCGGACATTGACGCGACATGTGGCCCGTTTCGTTGCAGTTGTAGCACCTGAATTCCGATGGCTGTTGTGAAGTTGTTCCTCCACCTCGCGGCGCGGCTGTGGTGTCGGGCTTGACGTCGTTAAGGCACTCCGTTGCAATGTGTCCACGTTGATTGCATTTGAAGCAAGTGCGTGGATCGGTGCCTCCTCCACGTCCTCGAAAGCCTCGACGACCTCTGAATTGACCTCGTCCGCGTTGGAAGCCATTGTACTGGTCGTTGGTCGTGTTCGCGTTCTGATTACTGTTGTTCCAGTTGTTGTTGCTGTTGTTGTACCCTCTGCCGCGGCCTCGATACGTACCGCGGTCAGTGAAGCCACCTCGGGCCCCACGCACCTTTTGCGAAGCCCTTGGGTTCAGGTCATGCCAAGATAGACCTTCGCCACGCGTTGCACGTGCCCACATGTACGAGCGCAATTTGATGACCATATCGTTGACATTGTTCATGTTGACGCTGTGGTCTGTCAGATGCGCCACGAACAATTCTGGTAGGCCGCGCACAAACGTCTGGGCCACGCGCTCCTGGAACTGGATGTGAGTGCAGTTGGGGTACAACTCCGACGTGAGTTCATTCGATCGCTGAAGGTACGTCTCAATCGTGTCCCTGCCGGCGTGCCATTCGTGCGTTTTGAGGCGTAGTTCGGCGTTATACATACTGCTGTCCTCGCCGAAGATTTTTCCTAGCGCCGACACGATTTCGTTGAAGTTGAAGCGCTTCGGGCCCTGGCTCTCCCAATAATTCTTGATCGTCGGGCCCATCATCAACGAAAGCACGAATGCACCTTCTTCGCTGGTGACCACGCCAATATTGTTGCACAACTCGATGACGTCGCGTTTGAATGTTGAGTAGTGCTGCGGACTTCCGACTCCATTGTATATCTGCACCGTGGCTCCTTTTAGGTAGCTGACAACATCCTTTTGCAATTCCCTTCGTCGATCAGGCGATATCTTCCAACTGATTTGTACAGGCACACCAACTTGTGCATAGTACTGTTACGGCCCTGCTTGAACCACACCAGGGTTGAAGAGTTCTGAATCGTCCAACCCTGAACGTCTGATGATTGCCGTTGGTTGAAGCGAGCCCTGTGGCACCAACGATTGCATCTGTCCACCCATGTTCGACTGTGGTACCAATTGTTGTTGGTTCTGCAGCTGCGCGACCTGTTGTTGTGGTTCCTGTACGAAGTTCTGTTGCGCTGTCAATTGCTGTTGTTGCATGTCGAATGATGGCTGATAGTGCGCGTCCAACTGCTGAGCCTGTTGCTGCAACACCGACATCGGCTGATGTGTTCCATTCATTTGAGCAGCCATCATCATATTGCGCTGGTCGGCCAGTTGAGCTTGGGCTGCCTGTCCTTGATTATTCAGGGGCCGATTGTTATTCTGTGGTACCGCGCTCCCGACGACATGGCCAGTCGATTGTGCGTGGTAGACCACCGGATGTGGCATTTTACCACCGCAGTCTCGGCAGTAGCAAAAAGAAGCTGGCGCGTTGCTGTTGTGTTCCCCGTCCAGGTTGTAGTCTGCGCCGCGTACCATACTGTGCTGTCGCGGGTACGGGGGTAGCAGGTCAGACGCCAGTTGTTCGTGCCGAGATCGGGATCGCCGCTGGTCCTGTCGTCGCGTTATGCTGCTCTGTCGAGGACGTCTGTATTCATGTTCGGTTGATGAGGTCGGTCGTTCACGCGATGACGTGTTTTGACGTTTGTTGGATTCCGTCTGGGTGCTCGGTGCTGCTGATGTGCTGTTAAGTTCGTCATGCCGTTGTTTTGCAGGCACCGACGGTCGTTCTTTCTTTTGTTGCGAAGTTGACTTCTTTTTCGATTTCGCCTTTTTGTACTTTTCAGCGTTGCGTGTCAACGATCGTCCTGTGCGGTATTGTTTGTTCGATCGCGGTCGTGGATTCGGCGAAGTTGATGTTTCACGCGTGCGCTGTCTCGTTTCCTTTCGTTGGCCTGACCGCGGTTTGGCTGTAGGAGTCCGATCCGGCGACGAGAGCACTGTGATTGTGTCGTTCGAATCGTCATCTGAAGAATCACCATCGTCGCTGTCGGGTTCATCAGACGCCTCGGACTCTGAACTGCTCGATTTCAAATCATCATCATTGTGCGCGTCTTTGGGTGCTCGTTCATCACTGCTGTTCGCTGTATCATACGATGAATCCGAACTCTGCTGCTTGTTCTGTTGCTGCATATCACGTGGACGCATCCGGATTTTCGCACTCTCAACACGCTTGATGCCGAATTCCCGGAAATAATGTATCAGATCACGCTCTCGCATCAACAGATTGGCCGGATCATCGTGTTTGTCGCGCGGATATCGTTTGCTGAGGAACCACTGCAACTTGTTCACCGCCTCCTCGTCTGCGTCGAGCCATTCGCGCACGTCCATGCAGAAGAAGCTCGACTTAGGCGACAACCGCATCATTTTTATGCTGGGGTATCCGTCTTCAGCCCTATAACACGTGGGCGGCACGTATTCTACTGGAATCGGCATGCTGGCGACCGGTGTGCCTTTGTCACGCAAGATGTCGCCCACTGGTCGGTCGGGTTCACTCTCGTTCGGTTCCTGCTGAGGAGTCGGTTCGGCCAGTCGAACAAGCGGCACTGGCTGCTGAGGTCGTTGCTGCTGTTCCTGCTGTGGTGCCGGTTCCTGTTCATAAATCTGGATGTTCGGGTTCAAATGTTTGCGCAGCAACGTTGGCGACATACTGGCTGTGTACTGTGTGCGGTCCTGTGCAGCCTGTTGTGGCGCCAAAATGCCTGGCGACATTTGTGTCCTTGCAGCTGGTCGGCCTGAAACATTAGGTACTGGTGACGGGCCGTTCATGCTTGGCGGCTGCTGCTGCGCGTCTGTAGGTGTCGAAGTTTTCTTCGGCTTCGACGAGCGAACCACTTTTTTTCGACCGCTTTTATCCAATTTCGTCAGCATTCGCTGCACGGCTTCGTTATCCTGACGTTCCTGTTCGATATATGCCTCGTTCGCCTCTCGCTGCTGTTTACGCCACTCATTCCGTGCTATTTTCGGGATGATCGGCTTCGGCTGGCGTTTTGTGTTCGTTGCCTCGGGCATGAGCGGAGGAAAGTCGCCTTGCTGCATCAGGAACTGCCGTGTCGTATTCTGCGCAGGTGCTGGCTGTACAGGTGCACGTGGCTGTAGCGGCTGCCGAACGGTTGAGCTGTACCTGCGACGCGGTTCACTTTGCTGCTCGGGTTGTGCTGCTAGCGGTAGCTGTTGCCGATTGAAATGTGGACACTCCATCTGATGATGTCCCGGTACTCCACACATCGTGCACGTCGGCCGATTCGGGCTCAGGAAGCGCGAATTTCGTGGTGTCGTCATCCTGTCGTTCGCTTGTCGCTGTTTGTGCTCCTCCAAAAGTTGATCGATCCTTTCACAGAACGTGTCAATACCCAATCTTGACTCCAAAAAGCGTGATGACGCCGTATCAGTAGGTTATGGGAGCTGGCACTCCTTGCAGTTGTGGTTCAATGCGATCCGAGTCAGATACAATGGTATCTGACTATTGAAAAGCTGGGCGACTTCACTGCAGGCAGTGCTGAACTCGCTGGTGCTGACGTGTATCTGTGCTGCACGCTGATTGGCTGATGTGCGTGCCAACAACCAATGAGAATGCAGATCGGCTATGTCAATTGGGTTGAAGCGTCGGAAATCGATGATTTATCAGCGGATAAATCACGAATCCTGCAGCGAGAAGACGTCAACTAGTTGTTGGGTACTGTGGCTGAAGTTATTTCAGCCTGAGCTCGCTTTCCTGTCGAAGTGCGGCCACGAAAATGTCGAAATACTGCCAATTGTTCGAGACCAAGGTATAAATTCCGGGTATACACGTGGATATCTCCGTGGATTTACGTCCGATTTGCTTGGTTTTGCCTTCGCTGGGCTTGGTTCGCCAGGAGCTTTCTGTTTTTGCGTCGATGGTCGTCGTCGTCGATCTACAGAGTTGAGTCGCAAAAACTATCGCCAAATACTGCTGCGTGTTTGTATTTTATCTGATCGCATCGAATTTGTTCTCCGTCGGTTTTCCGTCGAATTTTTCCAAGTTTTTTCTCAAAAATGGAAAAATTGGCGAGAGTTCTGGTGTCTCGAGCGTATGGCTGTCACTTTTTGGACAACCACACGCTAGGGTGCACGAGGAAGCTGATTTTATTGTCGTTCACGCGCCTTCCGCTGTTTTGTTCCTGGGCGCGTCGATTTTCGGCGATTTTTCGGCCCTATTCTCGCTCCTTTTGCCTTTCTGTTGCCCTGTTGATGGATTCAACGACGCGATGAAGATTCAGAGCACTAAATCGTACCTTTTTGACGATGACCCTTGGGGCTTTGAATGAAAATGCAAAATCCCCGAAAAATGCCCCAAAATTTGAAGCTTTTTGCTTCTTTTTCAAATTTTATATCTCACTTTCGTGAGATATCTGTCGCAGTGTTCTTTTAGATTCCCGAAAAAGTGATTTTTATCACTTTTTCAACGGCTGTGCGCGATGTTCGGTCCTTTTTGTTGGCTCCGTCTCGGCTCGGCTCGGCTCGGCCCTTCGTCTTGTCCGTCAGTTGCTGGCTGGGGGGTTCTCGTCTCGTACCGACGCGTTGGCAGCAGACCCGATCGATCCTGGGTCTGCTGGGATGTCCGGACTGCTGGGGGTTCAGCAAGCAGCCGGTGGCGTCGAGGATCCCAATCCAAAAATTCAAAAAACCGAAAAAAATCTGGTAAAAAGCTCACTATCCTACTAATCACTTACCTGCCCCCTAAACCACCGCCCAGAGGTATCCGGTTATTGCGTTTGGGGGTCGCTCTCTCCTTCTTTAGCGGCTATCTCGAGCGGCCCAGACTGTCCTCGGTCCCACTTCTCGATTGTCTTGTCTTCGCAGGCGGATGACAACGGATCGGGGCCCTTTTTGGTCGGGCCCGCGCAGCAAACGGTGTGGGGGCGCGGGTGCGGTGATGGGGCGGCCGGGGCGAGATCTCGCAACACGAATTTAATGCGTTTTAGGGTAGAAAAACCCCAAAATTAGGAGGGAAAAGATTTTTGAATTCCCCCCAAACCTCTCAAACTTTACCCCCTCTTTTTCGCTTCACTCGAATTCGTTCGTTCGGCTCACCACGTGTAGTCGTAAGGCGTGGCACTGCCCGGCACCTTACGATACGGCCTCCTTTGCACACTTGGAGACCCGGCCACGGCACGATCGGGCGGGCCTAAGCTGGAAACAAGGGGTTGAACACAGAAACACTGGCAAAACACTGAACCTCACAAAAGGCCCCGCCGAGTGCCCCTGGCCACTCCGGGACTGCGATTCACGCAGGCTTCTTCACGAATACGATCCCGCGGGTTTTCCTTTCTCGACGTTTATCGTAACGAAGTTAGTCACAGTCTCACAACACTTGGTTTCACACACAAAGGCACAAAATCACACAGAATCTCTCTACGAAAAAGGGCGCGCGATCTCTTCCAATTCAACGAGTCACGTGCGGAGGAGTACGGGAAAGTCGGCCACATCGACTGGAAGTCTGCTAGCCAGCGCAACGTGTAGCGTGTGGCGTGCAAAGCAGTGTGTGTCTGCACGGTTGCATGGGTATAAGTGCAACTTTGAGCCGCAGCCAGACCGCGTTCCCGTAGCTCAGTTGGTAGAGCAACTGGCTGTCCAGGCCTGGTGGCTGGGAGGTCGGAGGTTCGAGTCCTTCCGGGAGCATACGTTTGGTGTGGCGGTTCAGAGTTCACAATTGGTGAGCCCAAGTTGAGATGAACCAACCCGCAGTGACGGCCAAGGAGCCGGTCTGGGGTCAGACCTTCTGAAAGAGGGAGGTGGCGCTATCGTGTGGGACACGAGGTGCGAGCGGTTAGCCCCTTGTGGGTCAAAGCCCGCGAGTGCTTGCCTGTGGAAAGGGACGTGCGCAGCGACAATCCTGCCGTATTCAGGGTTGGGTCGCAAGTGCCTGCGTGATGGGACACGATGCGAAGGTGCGTGAAGCGGAGATCCCCTGGTGGGACGGAAGTCCGCGAGTGCTTGCCTGTGGAAAGGTGAGTGCGGCTACTCTGCCGGATTCAGGGTAGCTCCGTGCCTGTCGTAGCGTCGGTTCGGAGAAAAGACGGGTGGAAACCCGCAGGTTTGAGGTCAAACCTTCCGTGAATGGGAGGATGTGTGGACTGGAAGTCTGCTAGCCAGCGCAACGTGTAGCGTGTGGCGTGCAAAGCAGTGTGTGTCTGCACGGTTGCATGGGTATAAGTGCAACTTTGAGCCGCAGCCAGACCGCGTTCCCGTAGCTCAGTTGGTAGAGCAACTGGCTGTCCAGGCCTGGTGGCTGGGAGGTCGGAGGTTCGAGTCCTTCCGGGAGCATACGTTTGGTGTGGCGGTTCAGAGTTCACATGATGCTCGTCTATTCAATTCTGCAATTCGATACGCCCATGAGGATTTGATTGCATGCCTGTGCGCATGTGCATTGAACGTTTTGCTGCGAAACGTGAACGTTTCCGATAAAGAGCTTGCCACAATCAAACAACATCGGAGAGATTTGTACAGATTAGCTGACAAAACTCAGTCGCGCAAACTGAAGACACGATTTCTGGTTACGAACAACGGACGAAATCTGGTTCAGCTTATTCTGCCGCCAATTTTGCGGGCATTTGACAACGGTCTGTTCAAATATGTCGAACGTGAGAAGCTACGCCCTGGTCGAGCCTCAAGTGCTCAAGGCACTGCGGCGAAACGCAAAACACTTTGGAAACCTTCAACAAAACCGAGTCCTACAGCTTGATGAAGAGATTGAACGTGTTTTGAGCGACCTTAAAGTAAATCCGTCGAACGCCGCTGCTGCCGTCGGACAAAAGCTAATTGATATGTACATTCAAAAACAACAATTGAACGATCAGCGTGCTCCCCGTCAGCCACTGAAGTCTAATGCTGCTGAGTAGTGACATGGGGGATCGGGCCCTATCCTTATACATATAGAGAGCAGTTTTTGAGTGAGCTGAATAAATGAGGAGCTTTTAATGGCGCAACGTTTGGGGGAACACGAGAGTAGGGAGCCGCGGTACGCGGCTCGCTACGCTCGCCGCCCGCCCCCCGTTCTCATGCAAATCAAATTAGGCCGTCCAATGTGAAATAAAAATCTATATTGGTCTAAGAATTGGTCAAATTTTTGAAACGTGAAGCAGGAGAGGGGTAATGAAGTTGCGTTGCGCGATCGCACACTGCAGTAAGTAAAATGTTTCAGATCCGACGTGAGATTATTTTCAGGTGAAAATGTTTTGCGAGAATCACAAACAGTGGTCAAGAGTGACTGTGCGTAAAAATCAGGATTAATTTGATGAATCGTATATGATTATTATGCGACCAACACACACACACACACACACACACACACACACACACACACACACACACACACACACACACACACACACACACACACACACACACACACACACACACACACACACACACACACACACACACACACACACACACACACACACACACACACACACACACACACACACACACACACACACACACACACACACACACACACACACACACACACACACACACACACACACACACACACACACACACACACACACACACACACACACACACACACACACACACACACACACACACACACACACACACACACACACACACACACACACACACACACACACACACACACACACGCACGCACGCACGCACACGAGTTAATGAAAACACAAGTAAAAATGTAAACAAAAACTGCGACTTACCTGCAGTCAGCACGCGTCCCTATCACCAGTCACCTTGCCATTACAGGATGTTTGGGTTACGGTAGGGAAACGATATTTGGGCGGAGAGTGCTTCGAAGCAAAGTGATAGATTAACACTGAAAATCTGACTCTTAGGGCGCCTCTTA
Source organism: Rhynchonema sp. JSB1_4 (assembly GCA_030248065.1). Lineage (NCBI taxonomy): Eukaryota > Metazoa > Nematoda > Chromadorea > Monhysterida > Xyalidae > Rhynchonema > Rhynchonema sp. JSB1_4. The sequence goes on from JASAMV010009284.1 coordinate 12,646, forward strand.
AATACCCTCCAGCAGGGGGTCGAAAAAGCTTGCGAAAGTTGACTTTTTATTATAGTGCGGCGTGTTAATATTTACAAATGGCAACTAGTTTTAACCAATTTGTGATAGAATAAAAAGTGTGATTTTATATCGAGTTTAAATGCGATATTGTACAAAATGAGTTGATTTTTAGAGTATTTTTGGAGTGAAAAGTGATTTTTCTATATCAAGCGAAGTGTAAAAACGCACAATGGTTTTGCAACATTAAAAAAAAGATGATTTTATATACCTTTCGCGTGTTATTTTTACATGAAAAAAAAAACTAATTTTTTATGCCTCTTGCATTTTTGCACAGCGCCATTTTTGGACATCGATGCATGGCACCATATAGCTTAAACAACAGTTTGTTTTATTCTTACTCAATCTTGCCTGCGATATAAAGGGTACATGGCTATGACCCCACTGATAATATCCTTCGGACAGAGTACTCCCTGCGTTTCAACAGTTAGTGAACCTTTGGTCACAAAGCTGTTTCTGCGTATGTACCAGTAGGCAGTTGCGATACACTATGCCCTGAATTCTAAAGGCATGATGATGTAGGTCACCTTTTTGGGACAGGGGTGTTTCAGTACCTCAAACATTCCTGACCCCTTAACAGGTGATACGTATCCAACGACGACCTTCTCTAGTTATGTCAAATGTGTCAACTAATCATCCCAAGTCAACAGGCTGCAATGCAGGGGAGCACCAGGAGGTGCTCGCAGAGACCCACTCTGCTGCATGCTGGAGTCGGAACCGCACCCATAGTTTGTTTGGCGTTAGAATGAAACGCTTCCGACTTTCGGCATCGTTTTCATTCACAAGAAGTATAAATGACGGAAATATTTGTGATTTTTTTGTCTGCTCACAATAACAGGCGCGATGTATATAAAATGTCACATTTTTTTAATTTGATATTTTTGTGTGCAAATTATAACATAGTATCAAATACAGAAATGTTGCTTTTTTCGGTTAGAAAATGTAAAAACTCCAATCCCGTTTGTTCAAATAAAGTGTTTCCGGGATAGCGAAATCAATCGTTTTGCAAGGAAAAATCGACAAAATCCCTTTTTGTTTCGTTCAAAATAACGTGTGTAGGTATAGTGAAATGTTACTTTTTGCACTGGGTGAAAATCTGACGATGTAAAAATTAACACATCCAGGTATACGAAAATCTTATATTTTACTCACAACTCTTCACCCCTTTTGTGCGTTTTAACACAGAGTGGGATAAGGAAATTGTAACTTTTCCTGCTTCTTTGCACCGTTTTTGGAGCTGAATACGGGGTATATAAGGAGCAGTTTTTGGCCACTGTTTCATTGTGATTTTTTGTGCTCCGAGCTTTGTCTGATTTTCAATTTCCGAGAATGGCTTCTGGACCCGTGCAAGCCGCAGCCCCACTGACTGCCTCTCTACCAGCTACACGCCGACAAAGGTACGAAAATTCACTTCTAAACATGATTTTTGCACCCTTTGTGCAACGTGCTTTTGTTCTCTGTGTGTGCACATGCATGTATGTGAAAGTACGTACGGTATGTATGCGTGGTCTCGTGTTTCGCTCGCTTTCGTCAAATGATAATCTCACAGTTGTAAGTTATGTTCCTTACAGGGCACGACTACACATTCGAGCGAAGAGTTAAAACGGAGTACGAAGTACGTCCCACACAAGGAGACAGTGTTGTTCATATAACTGCAGAATATTTTAGAACGCTGCCATAATTGTGCAGAACTGACTGACAACATATTACGCTAAATCGATGGAATCCATCTATTATAACGTGGACGAACCGGCAGGTTATGGGGGGATAGAACCGCTTCGACAAAGATACCAACAGATCACGAAACAAAGACTGCAAAGACGGAAAGTGAAAGAATTTCTTCATAAGCAAAAGTTATACAGGGCATTCAAACAGCCGAAACGACGACACGCGCGTGCCCGTGTGTTGGCTCATGGCATGGGATGCTCGTTTCAAGCAGGTGCACTTTCGTTGTTTTGCTGATGAGCTGTCAGTTTAAATAATTTCGCTTAAAAATCGCTTAAATCGCTTAAATAATTTTCAGATCTGTTCGACATGCAGAAACTTTCGAGACACAACGAAGGCTACAGGTTCATATTATTGCTGTGTGATTCATTCTCACGACGAATTGAATGTGAGGGTTTGAAGCGGAAAACCGCGGCAGAAACATCAGAAGCGCTTGACACAATTTTTCAACGACTGATGAACAGCAACAGACTGGCGCCAGGAGGGACATTCGCTACAGACTTAGGTGAGCAGACGTTTTTCTTTATATTTTTACTTCTGTGTTTTTGTTGTCTGTGTGTACGTTTGTAACACTACGCCAACACGAGCCCGATTTCGGGGTAGACTAGTGAAGCATTCAGACCCGGATGCTGATTTGGGAAATGCTACACGCTGTAAAATACAAAATAGTGAATGGGGATTTTCTCTCTCATTTCTTTCCGCAAGTCCACCACCTACGAAATCGGGCCCGTGTTAGCATAGTGTGCCTTTAAGTGTGTGTATGTATTTATGTGCGTGGATGTACTATGTATATACAGTATGTATGTAAAGGCAAATCACACCAACAATGGCACGATTTCGTAGCAGGGTGAAACTTTCACACGTGACTACTGATTTGGGAAATGTTACAGGATGAAGGATACAAAATTTGTCTAGGGATTTTCACTTTCTTTTCATTTTCGAATGCACAGCACCTTCGAAATCTGCCTCGTGTTGGTGTGGTTTGCCTTTATGTATGTATGTATAGCATGTATAGTCACACTAAGCCAATAGGGACCCGACTTCGAGGCGGGGTAATGGCGAAACGTTCAGCTGATTGAGAAATGTGACATAGCGAAGAATAAATGGAGCTTTCTCTTTCTTTTCGTTTCATTGTACTCCAGTTCGGAAATCGGGTTCATATTAGTGTGGTGCAACAATATGTATGCATGTATATTCAAGCACAGGAACTGAATTTTGGAACGAGCATGTGCGTGAAATCTTGGCAAAATATCGATTGGGTCACCTAGCCCTTAGGCCTCCAAAGAAAGCTCAGCTGGCTGAGCTGCAGGGTCGACACCTCTTGACTCGGTTGTATAAACACATGTATCATAGAGAAACAAAACAATGGATAAATGTTCTTCAGTCGTTAGTAAGAAGCAAAAACAATCGCAAGCTAAAATCAATAGGGGGGCGAACTCCAAACAATGTGAATTGGGACAATCAAAATGAGATATTTGATCACCTTTACCCCGAATACTCGAAGCACGATATATATGATCCAAAACAATTTAAATATCAAATAGGAGATAAGGTGCAAATTGCGCGCGAAGTTTTACCGTTTCAAAAAAGTTATCATCCTTACTTTTTGGACCGCGTATTTACCATTGCAAGAAGACTGCCTCTGAAACCACCGCGCTATGGCGTTGAAGAAAACGGTATACCCATCTATGGTACATGGTACCAATTTGAACTGCTGAAAATTGAGGACTAAAAACATCCCCAGTCGTGTATATAAGAGCAATACGGAAACGATATTGTCAATATTCTCATGGAGTTTTCTGGGGAAGGAGGATTTTTAGTGACGGCGGAAGGTTTCACCACGGGGCCCGCCCCTGTGGTTGCTTCGGCCACGTTTCATAGATTCTACAATACTGATGTGCGACCATTATCTGTCGCTGTACAATACGTGGCTGTTACCCCAACGTGGACAATAGCACCAAACGGGTTGACAATCGGCACATTAACGCTGACTGAAGCAGGGAAAGAAAAGGTCACCCACACTTTACAACTTAACGATGTTACTGATCTGGACGAAGATACAGTACTGGAACAAGTGCACCGCCAACTTGTATCTGCTTTCGGCACCCGTAATCCGCTATTGAAATTGCACATAACTGAGAAGGCCTTTAAGCTCAAACCTTTGACAACCGTGGCATTTGGAGCTGGTCTGCAGACAATGTTTGGAGTTCCGGACGTTGTGAGTAATCAAGATCAGACCAGGCAGCTTAGTATTCCTATTGCTTTTGAGCCACCGTTCATTGATAGCAGACCAGACGCCAGCATTGCTTCACCCTTGTATTACGTTACATGTGACCAAATTGAACCGAACTGTGTGCACAGGGGTCAACTGAAACCAATCACAAACTTTATGTCTTTGCACGAACGAGGTGAGCTCGTTGAATGGCATGCCCATCAACCAGCCTACCACCAGGTGGATGGTTTTCGTACTTCAAGGCTGACCTTCAGGCTATTTAAACTGGATGGCACACCGGTAATAAGTCATTCTGTTAAGTTGTTTATTTTGGCTCATTTAATTCCTAATGGCTAAAAGAAAAGCTAACGACTTGCTGCAATCTGTTGGTCAAAAGAAGCTGTTGACCGGGACTTCCCCGGAAACAGCTATTGACGACGAGCAGTTTCGGCAAAGATTTGTGGAAGGAATAACATATGATGTGATTAAACCGGACAGTATTCTGCCTACGGATAGCGAAAGCACAACACCAGTTGTATTTTCAATTCACCCTGCGGCAAAACATGCTGTCGACACGCGCAATATTGTGCTGAACGTTAAATTTAAAGTGCTGAAACGTGCGAAAGATACTACCGAATGGATTAATATGGAAGCAACTGACAGTTGCTTGATTGTCACAAATGCGCTTAACTCAATGTTCAGTGAACTGTTGGTTCATTACAACGGCGTGTGCGTGGAAAGTACCGGTCGGGAATACGCCCGGCTCGCGTACTTGAAGGCCCTACATTTTAGTAGCGAGACAGAGAAACGCACGACCTTGAAAACAGCGATGTATATGCCTGACACGTCAGGAAGTATGGATATGGTAGTTGGAACAAGCGCAAACCCGGGGCAGCAGAAACGGAAGTATCTCATTTCGCAATCGCAAGAAGTTCACGTGTCTGGCCGGCTGTGGTCTGACGTCCTTGATGTTCGCTTACCGGTTCCCGAAACGGTTGCTATTCAAATAAAACTGTTTCCTGCAAAGTCCGAGCTTTGTTTGAAACAAGCCAAGTCACTTACGGGTGAGCCGTACTCGGCCTCATTCAAGGTGGTAATTTTAGACGCATGGCTACGAGTCCCCAGAATCCGTCTGAAATCAGCCTTACCACAAACAATTCACTATTCATACGCAAAACATAAATTGTTCTCGTTTCTGCACTCGAGATCAATGCAGCATTTTGGACCAACAACAATCACCAGTGGTGTGCTGCCGGATCGCATGGTCGCAGCGTTTTGTGATGCAAAAGCTTATGATGGGGACTGGCAGAACAATGCGCTTCGTTTCTTTAACTACGGTGTGACCAAATGTTTAATGAAAGCCAATGACCGTCACCTGCCGACTATGTTCGGCTATGAAACCAATTTCAAAAAACGAGATTGGAATGAAGCCTACAACGGAATGTTCCAGTATCTGAAATCAAGGGCGGAAATCGATATTGACAATTTTGATTCCGATTACACGTTTTTTTCTTTCGAGCTCGTCCCTACATTGAGCTCAAGCTTGTATGATAAACGGTCACGAGACCGTGGCGTTACGACTTTGAGTGCGACGTTTGCACCAACCGATAGTAAAGACAACATTGTTGCCCTAGTGTGGGCTATATACCGAGCAAAATACACAATTGGACCAAATGGGGTTTTTATTCCGGATTCAGAACTTGGATAGGTACACGAAACACAGCTCTTACCAATGCCTATAATAATGTGTTGTTGTTCATTTCAGGAACATGGTTGTCTTCAAACCCATTACCCTACCGAATACCATAATCGTATCCGCATCAAGTAACTTTGGGAAAACACAGCTGATTAAGTCATTATTGTTGCAAGCCGATCGCTGCTTTGATCGTTCTATTGGAAGAGTAATTTGGGTGCATGGGCAGCACGCTGGCGACAGTGACCTGTTCGAGGACCTGAAACGCGTGTACCCCAACATTGAGTTTATTGAAGGATATCCCGATAATATTATTGCTATAATACACAATGAAAAGTACAATAAAGGTCGCACTTGTGCTGTGATCTTTGACGACGTGTCTGCTGACGCCTTACGTCACAGATCACTCGCTCAAATTTGGAGTATACATGCCCACCATTCAAATTTGCTGGCCATTCTGGTCACGCAGAATCTTTTCCAATCGATTTCTGCTGCCAAACAGAGTATGTCGACTTTGTTGCGTAACACCGGTTTGCTGTGCCTTGGCTTGGACAGACGCCAACTGTCGGCCGCTCATTATGTCGCTAACCAATTCTTTACCGGCGAGAAACATCGTCTAATATTACCGTTCAAAGAACATATGCTGAATGGGAAGGGGAATTTCTTGGTGATAAACTTCGGCACTGAAAGCGAAGACGAACAAGTGACGATGAACTCATTGCTTCCCAACACCACAGGCTATTACTTCTCGTTTGCTGACGAAACACGTCCCCTGAAGCAGCATAAATAGAGCCAGGTTTGTGTGTAGTTCATCATAATGGCGATACGTATTCGTGGTGATTTATCACTTTTTCTAAAGAATCATTTACCTACTCTTTGGTATTTAGCTCAGTCAACAACCACAAGCGCCATACGGAAGTCAATTTTACGTCGTAATAGAAGGCAACCTTTTGTAGACGCATTGGTGGAGCTCGTGCTCAACTGCAACGACTGTAAACAGAGAAAACACAAGTGTGAACCGGTGGTAGTAAAATTGAAAGCCAATTCCACGCCACTTAAGAAGCAATATCAACTACTAGTGACACATTGGAAGGTGATAGCTCGACATTTGAATGATATAGTTGAGAATGAGGAAACACGTGATAGCAAAGCCGGCAAACAATATTCTTGAGCAACTCAATGAACTAAATTATCTTGATGCTGATGGTTATTTTGTTTATGACTCAAGTGGAACAAAAGGTAGCCATGTTAGTATTTTGTTGGCCTACATGCGCGGGGATTCTCGATTAAAACCAATTGATTACGAATTATTTTTAAATGTGATTGACAGACACTCATTACGAAATGGTGATGCATGGATAAAGGTTAAACGATGTTTGGCTTGAGAACACTTCTTGATTGACACTCATTGTGAAATGCAACACAACAGAACGGGGGGCGGGCGGCGAGCGTAGCGAGCCGCGTACCGCGGCTCCCTACTCTCGTGTTCCCCCAAACGTTGCGCCATTAAAAGCTCCTCATTTATTCAGCTCACGAAAAACTGCTCTCTATATGTATAAGGATAGGG
>JASAMV010009285.1:0-11932 GCA_030248065.1 Rhynchonema sp. JSB1_4
GTGCGTATTGTTGTTCACCACGGTAGCTGTGTGTGGTATACAACGTATCTCTTTTCTGGATTTGGATTCGCTTTGCAGATCTTTGACGCCGGCGGAATACTGCCAGTTTGAGAGTATCATTGGGTTTGCGTAGTGATTTCGGCAAGCAGCGGGGCTCTTTGAAGCAGAAAAATATCGCCCCATCGCAATCCCAACGGAAAAAGGTCCAACTGAATCGTGATGTCGTACCCAAAGCAGCCGTACTCGAATTTGAATGGAGCGAGCGCTGCACCGCCGCCCGTTCGCATGAATGGTTGGAGTGTTTCGCGAGGAAATTTCGATTAGAAATTTGAAAAAAAGTAGAAAAATTCAGGCGTACCCCCGCCGCTGGTGAGCACGGAATTTCACGAAAACGATCGTCGTTGGCGTTGTTGTTGCGATTCGTGCCATGTCAAGGATGGCGCGCGTTATGTCGCTCTGTTCAATGTGAGTCCGTTCTATCTGTTGGCTTGGCTTGTTTTTCTGAATTGCCAACTGCATTAGTCCTGTTGTGCTGACCAGTGGTGTCGTTGGGAAATCAAAAAGTCAGGATACCGGATACCCAAAATCCAAAATTTTCGGATACCGGATACCCAAAATGAAAAATCTCGGATACCAGGGGGGGTTGCTCCCTAAAATAAAAAATCTCGGATACCCAGGGGGGGTTGTTCAAAAAAAGTCAATTTTTTAAGAGGAAAATTGAGCAAAATCGGTGTTGAAAGCGCAAAAAATGGTCATTTTGGGGGTTATGCTTGCGCTAGCAAGCGATTTTGAGCATTTTGGAGGTAAAAATGGGCGATTTTTACCGTTTTCGGAAAATTTTTAGGGTAGGATACCCTTGGACAAAAAGTCAGGATACCGGATACCCCTGGGTGAAAAAATCAAGATACCGGATACCGGATACTAGGGGGGTAACCCCCCTTCCCCCCCAACGACACCACTGGTGCTGACCTCGACCAATTTGCGTCAATTGCAGCTCGGTTCCATGATTGTTGGCATCGTGCTGGCTTTGATCGCTATTGCCCTGCTGGCACAGGGATATGAAGGTTGGTCACTTACACTGCTCGTATGTTGGTTCTGCTGAGATGCGTCGCAAGTTTCCAAAAAATGTTTGATCTCCTTTTCACACAGACGGCCAAGGCCGACCGGATTCGCGTTACAATCGACACGGTGGATCTCGCTTGGCGTACATGTATGAGAAAATGGAGGAAGGGCCGTTGATAGCTGGTATGTTTATAAATTGGGTGGTGCTTTTCAACTTACAGCTTTCATTTGCCTTGCGTTCAATTTCTGAAGGCTCTGTGTTTTTGTGCAAGTCTTCGCTGATTGATCAAATGGAAATAATGATTTAGGGCGCGCCCATGTAGGCCAGGGCCGGGGCCTCGGACATAGATTATTTTTCATGGACCCGGCCCTGGCCCTGGCCTACATGGGCGCGTCCTAAGGCCGATATTAGTAGAGCTTTGCTCAGCAGAAATGTTTCCATGTGACCATGTATTTTTAACGGGAGCGCATGTATGAGTTGATCATTGCGCTGGCCCCGGACATAAACAAGAAAGTAAAACAGCATAAAAGTAAAAATTTTAGCCCCAAAAATTGCTTCGCATCATATGAAATTTCGTTTCGGCCAACCGAAATCACCAAGGGGCGTCTCAACCTTAGAGGCAAGTACATCGGCATGGAGTTGTCTTGGGCATTTTTGGTATAGTTGCAATTTTTATGAAAAAAGCCGTTTTTTTTCAGAAAAAACGTTTTGTTTGATATTTTTCAGGCCAAAAGTTGGTCGCCTGTCCAAATGTGGTACATTTGGGCAAAATCTAGTCTAAAATAGTTTCATGATGAAAATAGATGCTGGACAAGTCGACCAAAACTGACCTCGCGACTTTCCAAAACTCTGGAAATTTTTTCCGAAAATTTCCGATATTTTCGATATTTTTCCAGAGCCCGGAAAAATATCGGTTCGTTATTTTGGCCTCTGGGTGATATTTTCGAAACGGTGTAAAGGTCAGTTGGGTGTAAAGGTCGGTGGAAAGCTCGGTCGACAGCTCAGTGTGAAAGACTTGAAACATTCCACGTTAATAACAGGCAATGCTTCACGTTTACACCGAGCTACGCCGACCGAACTTTACACCGACCTTTACGCCCAACTGACCTTTACACCGTTTCGAAAATTTTACCCTCTGCCTCTGGAACAAACGGTTTTTCCCGTTTTGTTTTCAGAAAAAAACGTTTTTTCCACCTGCAGTTATAGATTTTGGCTGAGCTGCCTTCTGCACCAAATGAAGAACTTTTACGTTGGTCGAAATTGCGTTAGTGCGCCAATTCTATCAACCAAAATTTTTTTATGCCCATGCTTAGAGATCGGAAGGTATCTGGTATCGGCATGTTTTTCCAAGGTATCGGCTATTACACTTTTCGCGATTGAAACCCCTTTCTCAGAAACATCTCTCCGGATGTTCACTGTTTTACGAACTAAATTTTTTTTTAATGTATGTGGGAGCTCTGTTCACGTTGCATGACACAACAACAGAGCAAGATTTCTATTTAAAAAAAACCGTTTGCGCGCGTACTCAATGGTTATCTCAAAAAAGCCAAGCGCGAAAACCTCATTTTTGCTACAAAACGGCGTTTTTGTAGGCATTTTGGCATTGTGGGGTATCGGGTTATTTTCGAAGTACCGGGTATCGGCATTTTTTATGAACTATCGCGTATCGGTATCGGCATTTGCCAGGTATCGGGTAGGGTTAGAGGTCGGGGGTACCCGACACCCGACATCTTGAAGCTTTTATTTGCTATGGTTTTGTTATAACCAGTGTTGTAACTATTTTCATTTCCGTAATTGTCCCACCCGGTCTTGTAACTGTGCTTCTATCACTAATTTACGTGCATGGTTTTATGCGTCACTGAGAGCAATAAACCAACCAACACCCGACATCTGGAAGTCCCCGACACCCGACATCTGAGAAAAAAAGCCGACACCCGACAGTTGCAAAAAAACCGACACCCGACATCTGGTTTTTGAAAAAAAGCCAACACCCGACACCTGTTTTTGGACCAAAAACAGGCAAATTTTTGCTCATTTGCATCATTAGTGCAATTTTTGGCTCAAGTTACTGAATTCAAGTATTTTCACACGAAATAAACACCAAAATGTCACATTTGGAAACATTTGGAACTTCGGAAACATTTGATTCGAAGAAAATTTTCTCTCAAAATTCTTATCTCAGCAAAACTGATGTTGAGGTAGAAAATTTGACCGATTTTTGCCCCTTTTTGGTAAAAATTCTCCATAAAAAGGGTATTTTGGCGACTTTTGACATCATTGACCTAAAAATCACCCATTTTAGGCCTAAAAATGCCCACTTTAGGCCTAAAAATGCCGGTTTTAGGCAAAAATTGAGGCGGTTAGTGTGCCTGGCGCGGCGGTTAGTGTACTAGTGTACCTTGGTCGCGGCGGTTAGTGTACCTTAGGGGGGGACCACCCTCCCCCCAGGAACTACACTGGCCACGTCCATGTCGGTGGACTTGCTTTCAAAGTTGATACGACTCCCGGTCATTTATTCACGATTTCCCATCTCAACACACAGGTATTGTGATCGGTTGCGTTGTTGTGGGCGTGATTCTCGAAGTGGTCGTGCTGGCGCTGGTGTTGATCGGTGTGAACAAAGAGAAGAAATCGTATTTGTTGCCGTACATCGCGTTGGGCTGCTGCGCCACCGTCCTGATGGCGTTGAATCTCAATCCCGGAGCCATCCTCCATGTTCGTTTTGCACCTGCGTTGTTTTCTCGTTATCGGTGGCATGGTCTGGGCCGTGTGTACAATATGAGAATGGTTTTTCGGCCCGATTTTTAGTGTGTGTTAATATCACCCCTATCTTGCACAGTAGCCAGCACCGTTTATTTTTTTCTAAAAGCAACTGTTCTTGGAACCAGAGACGCGTTAGAAAGTGATGATGTTTTTCTTGATTCTGTGATGTGATTATTGAACAAGTCATTTCAGGCTTGGTTCACATTTGTCGTCTTCCGTTGCTACCAATACCTGACTGCGAAGGAGGCGTACACCTTGGGTTTGTCGCGTGGCTACATGTTGACCTATGATGCTGTGCCGCCAGCACCGCGCGCTGCCGCCTATTATGAGCCACCCGCACCTGCTCCTGGTATGTGACAGTGTTGGAAAGTGGCTTGTTTTTTTTAAAGGTTGAGCTTGTTTCGGCGTCCCTTGATCGTTATCCGTCGATCACACTAACCGAGGCAAAGATCCATGTTCTATTATCAAGAGAAACGCGTTTTGTGAACAGCGCACATTGTTTGCGGGGCTTGGTGTGGAGCAACTAATCAGCTTATGTTCGGTACTGCATCAGCAAGAATGAGTCATATCCTGCGGAAACTAGCACGATAAGGCTTGCCAACACAATGCAGCTGTTTATGACATCACCGTTTTTGTTCATGGGTTTTTCAGAACGTAGGGTAAGCACGGTAAGCGCACTTGTGCAAAAAGTTGAGTAATAATGCTGCAAAAAAGTGAAGGGGTTTTTTTAGTTGATGTATTTAATTTGTTTGTGCTCTAAATCTGTAAATAATTGATTGATGCCATCGGGTATTGAGTGTTTTTTCAGGCAAGGACGAAAACATGCAAGCGCCACCACCGAGCTACGAGCAGGCAACCTCGGCCGGCGGGCAATCCAAGGAGTAAAGTTGTGATTGGAAAGGGTGTATAGGTCATAGGTAGTTCATTTGGGTAAGGGCGGACTTAGGTTGAACACGGAAACCGGAATCCGGAAATATTTCCGGTTTCCGGACGAATTTTTCATTTTTTGAGTTTTCCGGAAATATTTCCGGGTTCCGTTTTCCGAATGAGTTTTGCGGAACACGGAATTAACCTTCAACCAGACTTCACTTCACTGTGTTTTCAATGAAATGCAAAACAGTTACGAGTTCTGCCTTTTTCATATTTCATCCGGAATCCGGAAATGTTTCCGGAAAACGCAGATGCTGTCATCCGGAAATTCGCATCCGAAAGTAGATCAAAGTTTTTGCATGTAAATATTTCCGGATTCCGTGCTCAACCTAAGTCCGCCCTAAGGTTAATCTGAGAAAAAAATGTGTGTTGCGTGAAGCTCATCTGTTATTTTAGATTAGCTCGACCCAAAAACTGCGCAAATGACGGTTATTAGGAGTCGTGCAGCTTTTATGTGCCAGCATGTACACGTCTGAAAAAATATCTGGAAAGCTGTTGTCTTTGTGCTGCAAGATTTGTTTGCGTTGAATCGGTTCATCATTGATCAATAATTTTATTTGGTTTGTAAGCGAAAGGTGATTGTGGTGAGTGGATGTATCACTGTATTATTCACAGTGGCGTGGAACCAAAAAAAGATGCTGTACATATATTGCTTACTTTATCCATTTCTGTGCGCTTCTGCCCCGCGTTTGTGTATTCTGTTTGTGCTTTTTATTTCACTCATTATATTTGTTTTCATGGAATGCGCGGATTGTAAAATTTGTTGGAGTTGTGTTGGTATTTAACAACTTATTTCAGCTAAGGTTTTATAGGTAAAGTCAGCTAAGCATTTCGCGTAATTTTGCCGTCCCCGGAAATGTGTAATTGTTGTCTTATTTCAATTTATGTTTCTTCCAGCAAGTACGGTATGCCTCTTGAACGATTGATTTGCTCTTCTGCTCTCTGCTACCTATTTCGAACACGCTTCATGGGTAAATATCACCTCTTATTTATTTTTGCATTTTTTTGTATCACTCACTAGTCCAAATACGGGCTCGGCCAGACAGACCCGAAGTATGAATTTTGTCCGTGCTCCGGTTTTTTTTAGAAAAACCGACGCCCGAAACACAAGGCATGACATTCGAAAATATTTCGGTTTTGGTACTATGGCTGATGAGAAGAATCATGCTGTCAACCGAAACATTTCGAATATCATGCTTCGTGCTGCCCGAGCTCACGTGTGTAAATAAACCCACCAAAATGATATCCAATTTCGTCAACGGAAATTTTATCTGGTGATCTAAATTTGATTTCTATGATTACTTGATTTCCATCTTGTTAATTTTTATTCGAATTTTTTTGTGAGCTTTATCTGCCCACGTAATTTTTATTGGTGTTGTACCATATCTTACGGGTGTCAAAGCAAAATTTCTACGAAAATAACGCAACCTAACGACAAATATTCATCGTTGGTTTTTGCTTTGGCAACACTGTCGATTTCTTGTGCTCTTGATGTCTTACCATGTAAGCTTACCCAAACGTTTATCATTTGCGTTGTATTTGAATCCTGGCGTCCCTCTTGATAAAAATTCTATCTTTGTTGTCATTTTGTCGCTTGATAATGTGTGTAACGTAAGGTTTGTGCGTTTTTGTATTCAAACAGCTCCAAAACGTACAGTGCGTTGTCAAGCAACTTGAACATGAACGATAATCGAGTGACACAATTGACATTGCATTTGTGCGTGGAAAATTGGTTTGTGTTTGTCTTCGGCTCATGCAACCAAAGACACCAATGGGTGGTGTCAAGACTAGCAATTCTCATGCCAAAAAGGTACTTTTAGAACAAAATATAGACAACTTTTATCCGAGCATTGAAATAATCATTGGATTTTTTAACTGTTAGGCCAATTTTTTTCAAACTGCGCTGACTAGTTCACCAGGTTGACTTTCTCGTGTCACACACAACAAGCACGTTGGCTGCATAGCACATACTACCCTAAATATTCGAAGTTACGGCAGTGCAAGCGATAAGCACGACAACGCCTACGCAACGCATAACAATCGCAATTGGCCATGTTTCACTGGCAGCAATATATGCAATATCCAACAGTCAAATATGTTTCGTCGATGGATATAAAGGCTGCTCGTGACCGGGTGCGTACGGTGGTGGGGCATAGGCCGGTTGAGGCGTGTAGTCCTGAATACAAGCGCAGCAAACTTTCTGCCGATGTCACGCTCACTGTGTTCAAGTAACTTGAAGTGATATCGCCAGAAATTTTTGGAAAAAACATGAATAGGAACGCTTGTGATCTGCAGCGAGACGTGCTTTATTTATCATTCAGAAAGTTTTGGATGGATTCTTATGAGTGATTGTTCGACCAACACTTGTTCGGATGTGTGATCATGGCCACATTATGCGGGGCAACATTGCTAGAACGCACGGGCCAGTATTGGTCGCGCAATGAGTTTATAAGAATCCATTTCCATTTCCTGAATGGACGAACGTCTCGCTTCACACAAGCGCCCTATTTATATTTTTTCCAAGACATTTTTTGCATGTGGCAGGGTTCTTCGAGATTTTGTTGCGCTAAGTTCGACCAGCATGAGAGCACAAACCAACCGACAGCTACAACCTTCAACTACGTTTTACCAAAAGAAGATTAGTTGGTATCTCTGTGGTGACCAAGACGATCTGATCCGATGACCAGACTAAACGACGGCATCCTGAGTCACAAAGGCAACCTACATTACCTGATTGCCAGCCGGTTCGGCGCCAGTCGTTTGTGTGTAGAATTGCTGGCGTGCACCGAAATACTTGAATGCCTTCAACACAACGTACCACCACCAAATCTGCAAAGGCACTGACCAAGTCAGTGAATATCGTGTAACAATTTGTTATGGGGCAATGCAGATCCGGTAGACCGATTACATTGTTGCCATCGACGTCAGAGTCAGACTGGTCCGATTGCGTGGTTCCATCCCAAACATAAAACATCCTGATGACGATCAAACCTGCAGAATGAATCCAAAAATTGACGGAATCGCGAAAACGGCAGATACGAACGCAACGATCAAGTACGGAATGAGGAAGCCGCGTTTCTGTTTCTCGAGACCACAGAGCAACAGAACGAACACAGCGAACTCCAACACGGCAACGGCGCCGGTCAAGATCAGCAGTTTCTCTGCAAACAATCAACCGATTAAAACACATGCGAGGCACATGTTTATGAAAACGTTTTCATTGCCAATTGCTCTGTTGTGTCACTAACGGCTCGATTCGAATGCCAGACGATTCCAGTGCTGCACGTTTTCAAACGCCTCGATCTCGCGCCCACTCAACTGCGCCGTTTGATTGAGTTCCTCAAAGATTCGGCGACTATGCGCATCTGGTGATCCCAATCAGGCTTCAGTGTGGGTAGAGGGTCAGAGTAACAGAAGTACCGATCACAAATTTCAAGTCGAGCTTTTCGAAGCACGTACATACGCAGCCCAATACCCCTCTTAAACCTCACCTGTTTTATCATGGCAAGATATTCGCCGACCATGTCGGTGAAGAAGAAACTACCGAACATTGACAGCAGGCCGACTGAGACACCGATTAACTGAAAATTCATAGTGCATGTTGGATAGTAACAAAGCAAACAAACATTACCAACATGGATCCAGGCAATAATCTTAGCGCCAGTGACTACGTGGCACGAGTTACAGCAACATTTCCATTTAGGGTCATTTTCGTTGAACGCCATGGTAGACGTTGGTCTTTGCTGCTGCATTTTCTACTTCGGTTTTCGGTATTTCTGAAATGTTTTTTACGGAACCATTTTGTGTTTTCTTGCAGGGTGTGTTGTGGCGCAGTCCTAAAGGAAACAATTCTCCGAAATCCCAAACATGCTGTTACGTACTATTAATTCAGTGATTGGTCAAACGCGAAAAACATCAAAACATCTCAAACTAAAAATTTAGTTAAAAATTATCTCCAGTGTTGCCATACTTTAGTATCCACTGGCATAAAGATAGCCCAATCTGATCTCCCAATCAGTCTGGTGGACCAAGAGAAGCAAAGAAGTAGTCAAAGCGATAAAGGAGCCCCAAACCAACCACACAAGGACCACAGCCCTCAAGCAGTCACAGCGGAAACAAACGTTATGCGAGCAAAGGGCGCAAAACGAAAGAGAACCATGACAGACTGGCACGGCTGAAATTTAGCCATTTGGCCGCTGTCGGGGAGCCGCGTGAGATTGAGATGGCGTGTGTTGACGAATTTTGGGTTCCCATTCTTATGAATGAATTTCAGCGCTTTCCAGAGTAACCCAAATCTTTTGACGGAACCCAATTTGTTATTTTGGCCCACAGCGCTTCACTTGGTGTGCTTGCGCTTTGTGCGTTGCGTGTCGTGTCTTTCTTTGCTCATGCGCTTGTGTCGGCGACTCGGCGGTCAGAATGTTCTCGTTCTCTGGCTTTTGGATCGATAAACGGATGGTCCCTTCCATTTATGACAAACATGGTCATGGTCCTGTGCTATGTGGTGTGCCCTCATGAAAGTACTAACGTATTCCACGAAAATAAGCTATAAATTGAGCGGTAATTTAAACGTTTTTGAACACTGTAGGTATGTTTGTTGCGTGAAAGACCAAGAATTTGGATCTCATTTTGCCTTGTTCACAAAAACTGCAGGAAACTGGGCAAGCACGATTAGGCAAAATATTATTTCGGGTGGGTCACCTTTTGTTGGATAACTGAGCCCACAAAGGCCAGGAGGCAATGCACACACGCATGTGCATTGTGTAAAAGCATCATACTTGTGGGCAAAGCGGCAGCAAAACCAGTTTCTTCCATGTAGCAGAAGTATACATATGCTGCAGAAGTATAGGCAATCCGCCAGCTCATGGCACTCAACACACACAGGCTGCATGCTGCATGACTGCCGTCAATGAATGCATCTGTTCTCTGCAGTCCCCCCTTTATCCCTTAAAACATCCCTAAATTTTGCAACAGTGCAGAAAAGTGTTATGTCAAGCAGCAAATAAAAACCGATAAATTAAAAAAAGCGGTCATCAAAGTATGATACTCGCTCAAAGTGTACATTTTGTTTAGAAAATGGCGTGTGCTGCTGCATGCGCTGTGTGTATAAAAAGTGCCATGAGCCGATGGATTGCCCATATGTAAGCGCCACAGACATGCACGTTTTTGCAACGTTTATTACACATGATGACCCCGCACTCCCCATTCAATAGGTATACGGAGGAGACGTCATACCCTAACCCCAACCTGGGGGAGGCCCTATCAAAAAGTCGAAACCGAAAGCTGCAATGGACGTGTTAAACAAATCGCCCGTTAGATGGACACGTTTTTAGCCCGCCGCTGATGTTTGTAGTTTATGCGCATTTACATCTTGCTCGTTTTATCATGCACATTATATTGACATTAAAATAATTTGCCTTCTAGAATAATTTGTCGATAAGCTAAATTTCGAATGCAAATCAAATGCAATGATTGCAGCACCACCGGTCACCACGCAACCGGGTTTGTTGGGTATCTTGAGAATTCTAACTAATCCAATCCTGACAAATCAAGGCAACACCACTAAAGTGCTGAAAAATGCGTCAGGTGCACCCAGCGCTCCACCGCCAGAATGGATGGAACCGCCCGCTCCCCAGCCTGACATACCGGCAGGATTGGAATACTTGTCGGTTTTGGATCAAATCTTGGTGAAACAAGTGCGTTTCATGATCTAAGACGTGACCTTCGATGATCTGTCATGGGATGAAGTCTGGGAGACACACATTTACCATCGCCTCCATAACTTTTCGATATCAAACCATTTAACCCACAATCACCGCTGGTGCACGGGGTACGTCTGTGGAACCATCACCCCACGATTTCATCCTAAAAATTGGCCTGATCTTTCAAGAAAGTCGCATTGTTGGAAGCGTTCACCAACTGGGAAACCGAGAACAAGTATGCGCTAACGAACACAATGGGTCAACAATGTTACTGCGCGTTCGAGAAAAGCGATCCGTTGGTCAGGGTCAAGATGAAGGTGAGAAATTCCGCACAATTATTTCGGGCATGTTATTTTTCCGGAATGAGTCACGAAACGATTTTTCGTCATTGCAGGAACATCGCGGATTCACGCTGCACTTGGTCGATAAGAACAGCCAGGTGTCAGTATTGTCATTCTTACAAACTTCAGCGTTAATGCCAAAAACACAATCATATTATCTTCGCAGGAAGTCATGCGCGTGTTCCGCCCACTCAAAGAATGTTCGCATTGTTGTTGGTGTGCAGGATGCATTGCCCACTGTCAGGATGAACTGTTCGTAGAAGCACCACCAGGTTCGTTATTATTAGTAATCACAGTATTGCTTTGGCGATCACATGTTTACGCTTTGTTCCGCTTGTTTACGCTTTGCATTAAGATACGCCAGTAAGCGATAGGGCAGCGTAATGGGAATGAACAAGTGTTCCCATTATTTGTTTGTATGTCCACAGACATTTAAAAGGCAAACTACGCCAACACGAGCCCGATTTCGTAGGTGCAAAATGAATAGAAAGAGAAAATCCTCATGCTCCACGTAGCATTCTGCAGCGTGTAACAGTTCCCAAATCAGCAGCCACGTATGAATGTTTCACTAACCTGCCACCTCCGAAATCGGGCTCGTGTTGGCGTATTGTGTTCGAACGCTAGTGCATGCTGGTGATGTCAGTGCTGCGTAAAGAAACAAGTGCGAATGACGCGTGTTTACGCAATCGCACTGCTATAGCGGAAACGGGCGTAAATTTCGTATTTTTCCTGTTAACCTAACCTTGTTCGACATCAGCACAGATCGTGCAGTGGTTCTCAACATCATTTGTAGCTCAGGTATGACATTTGCAAAGCATCCATCAAAACTCGTCTTGCCGTTTCAGGCACCACTATCGGCCGTGTCCTACAGCAAGGAGCGTGTTGCTCCGTTAATCTTGACATTCAAGACGTTGGTGGCAATTCAAAATTTTTCGTCGAGGGAACACCGTGTGGCTGCTGTGCGGACGTTGAGTTTCCGGTCAGCAGACAATTGGGAAGTGTGTTGGCGCACGGGGAATTGAGCGAATTTAACGAAAGCCAAGCCTAAGCCGTAGGAGCAAAAATAAGACTTCTGCCCTTTTGGCTCTGCTCTCTCTTCGTGCCCAAATTGATCTTGCTCAAACTATCTATAT
>JASAMV010009287.1:0-29825 GCA_030248065.1 Rhynchonema sp. JSB1_4
CTGTGGACAGCGCGACATATGTATATATGCTGTGACGACCAACAGTGATATTCTGCTGCACTTTGCTCTAAATAAAGGCAATGCGTTGACAGCATTGGTATGAGCTTATCCTATGCATGTATATTACGACAAACTGTTGAACCATGCCCCACACGTCGTACCATGCGATACGCAAGCGTGCCCTAAGCAAGAAGCACGCTTCCATCTGATTTGCTTCCCACATGTGTCTGAATAGTTTCGGGTCTCCGTCTTATCTAGCCTCCTATTTTTTGGTCACGCTGGTGCGTTTGATTAGAGTATACTTTACCAATCTGTGAAACATCACACAGTTGGTACCTTAGAATATATATACAGTAGATTGATGCCAAACTTGCCTTAGACTCACATGGGTCTCTCACTGCGTGTTGGTTTTGCTGTCTCTTTCATTGTTTCGATGTTGTTTCTCGCGCACCGCTGGACCCCAAAATGGATGCGGCTGGCTGTTGCTGCCGTTTCTTCCTCAACCAAGAAGCTAGTGTGTATATTTATCCGTGCGCATAACATAATAACGAAATTTGCGTGCTTTTGTATCAGCGGGCGTAATCCATGCGGTCAGCTCCCCTGATAAGTGGTTCTTCATGACTAGACCCTCTGGCGAGATACAGTTTTGTCCCCAATTTGTCGTCGTCTGCCACCTCGAGTGCCATATACCATTTGTAATTGATTTTAAACCTAGTCAAAGCGGTCGTTCCCTATCACACGCTAGTGACGGTCAATATAAACAGGCGTGACTGTAATGCCCACCATGGAATAGGCCCAGGTGCGACGCGTGTATGTATCGATAACTTAATTTCATGCACATGGAATCTGAAATCGTCTGCCATGCTAAAAACATTTGGGAATCTTTTCCTGCTCAAAAAAGCCAGCAAAACGACAATGCGACTCGCTTAGGCAGCATGAGAATGACGCCCAAGACTTTCGATACTCACTGGCAGTCAAAAAAACAAGATCCTATCTGAAAAATAACGACAATATTCATGAAATGCAAATTTTGATGATCCCTGTGATGCGACTGCCGCTCATTGACGGTGTACTGTACATACGGTAAATTTATGTACCTATATGTACAACGTATGACTTACGTCACGCCCACCATAATAACTAACATGATTAATGTTTAGCATGAGCGCACAAGAATATTATGAACTTGTCTTTGCTCCCAAAGAGCCTCACTCTCTTCTTATGTAGCTCGTTTTCATGCGCGCATCCAACTTTTTAGTTGTTGTGCCCGGCTTTCACTGATGCATTTGTTGTGAAAATTCAACTTTGAAAACCAACGATGCCCAAGAACGGTCGAAAGCGGCAAATAACACAAGTCTTTACACATGACAAGAGGGTCAGAATCATGCCGGGACCGATCACGGTCACCATGAGAAATACAACTCTATGGAGCAGAAACTAGACAGGAAGTTCACCTTAAATTGGGGCCTCAGTACCGTTCGAAAGTGAAGAGGGTCTCACCACAGGATACATTTTGTTCTGACGGAAGCCCCACAGCATTGTTTTATTTTGCGTATATCTTGGGGGCGGGACGGTCTGAAGGCTCTCTATCGGGCCAGATTTATTGTGGATTTTCCAGTTCGTGGATGAGTCGTGGATGAGTGGGTACATACTGCCATGATAAAAAGCAGCTCGCGTTCAGTTTTAATATCAGTGTTTAAAGGTACAATGAAGCGTGTGGGAGGTCGGTGGTCGGACAGGACATTATTTTTGGCTGCGTGCATGCTTCCTGCGCCGCGGGTGCCTGGTGAGACATGGCAAATTAGCGGCACCATCATGGTCAGTTCAGACAACCATCCGACTCATAATGAATTGGTCGGGAACCGCATTTTTTTCGTTCTGAATACATTATACCCATTATGCCATCGAAGTTGCACCCATCAACGGCAGATCGAAGACCAAACGGAGATTTCCCTATGGCAAGATTCACCAGCCGCGTTTTTTATTATAAAGAGGGTTGACTGTGTAATGGTCGCCAATCAGCGTATAGTGGCACCAGTAACGGAGCCGGAGCTATTTAACCGGGCTGTTTGTAAGATAGACCAAGAAAGTTCGTAATTGCCATACTTTGCACCAACAACGCCGTGCTCGACAAATACGGCCAGGCATAGCTGCTGCTGCTGCTTGGTGGTGGCCGCCCCACATTTTTCCCATCTGTTTCACGTGCCAGCGTTATTTTACAGGCCGGTAGTCCGGCACCCAGCTTCTGATCGGGCCGTATCTGTACCGTCCTGGAAAATTACGTTTCAATAAAGGTCACAACGTGCGCTTCTTACACCGACTCGCTTCCAAGTGAGACGATAATGGCGTAGATTGGAGGTTGTCTCCCTGTTTGTTTGGTCCCAGTTTGGGGGTTGATCCTATTCACCGACACCATTATAGTGAATTACATATTTTTTTGTGACCGACAAAAATACGCGGACACGCGCCCAAACTGTCCTTACAAAAAGGTCGTAATGATATGAAAATATCTGCTGCTGACACACTAGTTCTCTATTTTTGTTTCCAGACAACCAGCGCAGGTCGAAATGCGTGGCATCGCCTTAAATTTTAACATTATATTATTCTTCATCGATACCTTTCCTGAAACCAGCCAGGCCTGGACCGTTTACCGGAAGTTTGACACCCGGCTGTGATGTTGTTGGCTATATACCCCACATGGTCGGGAAAGTAGTTGAGCTGGGCAAAACGCCTGCAAAGTTGTAATCGATGCTTTTCACTGCCGGCTTACTGGCGTTTTGGGATCATCTTTTGGCATTTCAAATGTCAGGTGTTTTATAAAAAGAGCATGACACTTTCTGTGATGTTACGATTTATTGAAATCTTCCAAATAAGGCAAACAACGCTTGAAACGTAACAGTTCAAAAAGAAACAAGGATGTGAAACATCAGCAAGCCTCACTTTACGGTGCTAAGTATAGGCTGACTAAATCATTTTTTATTTGCACGTGCACATCTAATTCGTCTGACTAATTCCACCTTGATTAACTAGTAGTTCCAAAAACATTTGCATTGATAGGGGCCTAAACATCAGCACACAAAACCGTGGCAGATGTGTTTGCTGTTGTGACAACCCCCTCATTTTGTGACATAGTATGTTCCCGCAAACCGCAACTGGCCACCTCAGTTTTCTGCAAGCCAAGTGAGCGACGAGCAACTTTTCGCTTTACTTGTCTGTTGATTCCTTTATCGGCGCCATATCTTTTGCAGTTTAACCAACATTTTAACGAGCTATGTATGTATATATGCATTGATGCACTTATGCGCAAGTTTATCCACGTTAACCACTGCTTACCTCCCTCCCACGGCGGATCCAGTTACAGGCCACAGGGGCCGACAGTCTTCGGCTGAAGGGTCCCGAACCGGGAAGACTATTTCGAAGAAGAGGAAAAGGAACCGAAATTGCAGGATTTTTACCCTAATACGCTTCCAGATCAAATCGCGCGCTCGCGCGTCACGTAATACGCCCATTTCCATGAAATTTGGCTTTGGCGCATGCAAAAAGGCAAAAATTTCGCGGCTAATTAACTGGGCTAGGCGTGTTCTTATTTTGTGCGGTGATTTAGCTTAAAATCGCCCATTTATAAACAGCCCTGGATAAAAACAAATTTTAAAAGATCAAACATACACTAGATAAAAATGACTTTTGGGATTTGGCCCGTCGGCCGAAAGCTGGATCCGCCGTACCTCCTGCACGCTATTTTGATGTTCATAAACTCGTTTTCTCCATTATTGTTGGTGCAAAATCACGATTGTTACAACTTTTTCTGCGAACTTCTGTTTGTTTTGGTCGATGTGCATGGGTACAAATCGATATAAACTTGTGACAGAATCAAACCTTGTCATCAAGGCACGAAGAAAAGTATCAACAAAAAATTGTTATTTTATAGCATTTTCGCAAGTGCTGTTTTCCAAAAATGTTCAGTCTAAGTTTTTTGAGAGTAAGACCTCGTATGTAGGTGGCAGGCCTGCCATTTTTCGGCCTGTGCGCCATCTTTGACAATATTTTTTCCAATCTGTCACTGTCAGCCAGCTGTTGGTGTTTGGCGCGCTCACGCCAAAGCTTTTTTATGCTGGATCTGGGTCACACGGTTTAGGGTCCACGCAGCTGAAAACTCCTGGTCAAAGTCGAGATTGTCAGTGTCCGCCATCTTTTGATCTCAGTCGATCAATGGCAAACTCGGGCCAAACTGTCGCTCACATATAGTGATGCGGGGATAGTTTAGGTTCACTATGGAGGTTATTGGAAAACCCATTCGCGTGGGACAGCCATGTTTGCGCTTGCGCTGCAAGAATTTAGCACCTCATTCATTTCACTTCCGGATTGCCTCGTCATATCCAATCGAATACTGCTCAAACCATTTGTAATGTACTTAGGCAATGAAGTTATGACGTTTTGAATTAATCAATAACGGCGTCATGACCATATAACTGTTCTCGACTTCAACCTGGAGCTATATCAGCTTGTGGACCTCAACCCCATGGTCCTAAATCTGAAACCCCCATAACGCACGTGCACGTTGTGTGTGCCGGAAAAGTTGGCGGAATTATGGATTTGAAGTAGGTGGGTGCTCACGTGTATGCCTGCGTACATTTTACTTTATGGTCGCGTTATACTCATGAATTGTAAAAGTTTGTAGTGTCCGTGTGGCTATGGGAACTGGCTATGGTTTGTAACTGTTTTTTACTCATGTGATTTTCGGCGACGATTTTTTCGCGACCTCTTTTGTGCTCGGCTCAGTGATCTTTGTTGGTCGCCGGTACCCAGTTAACAAAAAAAGTAGTCGCGCTCAAACATTTTGAGTACCACGGGGTCAGAAAGGCGCGTGTTCCTGTGATCTGGTAATGCTATTATGTACAATCGTACCCGTAAATCTTTATGTAGCCGGTGGGTTTGGAAGAACGGAAATGCACTTGCCGTCGGCTTTTTGACACCATTTTGAGTCGCAAGTATTCCGGCTTTCAGCGAACTGCTCCTGGCACGGCGAAATACTCTTTCTTTTGTCGATGACAAAATGACCAGAAATCCGATGCATATACATATACGTGCATGCATTGCATTTTCTCCTTCCCTATTCGCGTTAATATTACAAAGCCCATTTTCTCTTTCTTCTCTTTCTTTATCTAACCCGGTGGGGCGGCTACGGTACACCTACATATGTTGTATACCTACTGTATATGTATGTACGTACCTCGGCGGGTCCGGCTCGGCCCAGTCCCGGGTTGGCTTATAATGCAGATAAAGTGACTCCGCAATCATGCTATATCAGCAGCACTTACTCACTGCCGTGTTTTTTTCTGCCAACAGCCATTGTTCAGTTGTAAAAGCGGCTCGGATACAACAGCGGGCGCAAAAAAGCATTATAATAATTACTGCGGTACTGTATGCTCCAAAAAATGCTTCAGTAGTCCAATTGAACAGATTTTCTGTTTTTTCCCGGCTGTTTTATCCATCACTTTTTATCTCTTCATCTGAAACGCTAACGGCACTCTCTGACTCAATCGCTTGATCCAAGGAGTAGGTATGTGTGCGCGAGCGCGTTTGTATATCCGCAATCATTTTCAATCGCCGGCCGTTTTACCAAACACGGTCTGTTTATTGGGTCCAATGACAAGTATTTTGTACTCATCGAGTACCATAATCATGATGCCTGGTACCCCCGAAATACCCAGCCATGATCCATAGTAACAAACTGGCAAAAAATGAAACTTGCCTGTCTGGTCCGGCGGCTCGGCCGGTTCAAGAGGCAATGTTTATTCATGGCAAAAGACGGCGTGAGACCAAAAAAGGGCTGCCCCAATGGAAGGGCACTCGAGCGAAAGATATGCACACCAATGTGGTGGTTCCGGGTGAGGAAAACTGCGCCAGAAGTTTTCACTAATACCAGCTATTCTGAGCGGTATTTGTGTTCTGTGCATAGCCATAAATTGGAATCATAGCGTAAAAGTTGGGAGATCATAAAGTCAACGACTGTAACTCACTGAGATACCTGTAGCCGCATGATAAAGATTGTTTATTTGTTACATGCAGTATGTCCATTCTTCGGACCCCGCAGCGAGCCAGTGCTGATATAAACTGCCCATTTTCGCATAAAGCTGCGTGCGCAACGCAAATCATTTCAGGCACAGAAACGTTTGTAGGTATATGAAAGTGCGACTTGCGGCATAAAGAAAATCAGTATGGCAGCACGATGGTATGTAGGTAAATGCAAGTCAACTGCGGCCTATTCACTTCATCTCTGAAATAGTGGACGTGGCGTGGGTGCAGGTTGCATCATCTTTGGCTGTGCCAAATTCAGGTTTTGGGCACAAACGTATAGCATGGAATGATATTCATGGCTCATATTCGTACCCTGGAACCAGCATGGAATTGGAATCCACGCAGATCAAAGTGACTCCAGAATAGACGTGAGTGGCTCTGATTACTTGAAAGTACACGCATCACACCGTGTCTTCAACGTGTTAGTACTACGAGTAGTATGTTCTTTCTACTATGCGGAATACAAATGTGCTCATATCTAATTCGGAATTCAGTTACCGAACTGAATACTAGCACAACTGTAATAAGTGCACACCACAAGTGTAGTACTTGTTTCAGTAACTCAATCTCTCAAATTTTCTGTTCCGTCATTCAGAACGTCATAGTTCATCTTACACTTGCGCAAGTCCACCAATGCTTGCAGCAGTTTGGTCGAAGTTTTGTATCATGAAAGTAAGGACACAATTGGTATTGTACCCGACTGTACACATCTGTGTTTTTTTAAAAGTCATCTTGTAGTCAGACAGCAGCTGGGTGACGTGTGTCTAGAGCTTTATTGTTCAATATTTTTGTATTATAGTACCTGTTTTTTTGCTCATTTTATATCAAAACATGGTGAGTCAAAAAAAAACATGCTGGGTGGTTATTGTATTTTATGACTGTACACAGCTAGTCATAGCTCAGCTTTGCGTGCCATGCAGCACATGTGATGGAACATTTTGACTGCTCTTTTGGTCAACCTTCAGACTTTCGTGTTCGTATATTCTACGTGAAACATCATCCCTCCTCTCTGCAGGTATCATCAACGTTGATTTATGATCACAGTTTGCTGTTCACCTGATATGTACATGTCAGTACTTATGTCATATACAGTATGTGATGTTTCAGCTCACTATTTACTTTCACAGTGCATTGGTCACGAAACTGAATTTATGTGCGCCGTCACTAACCACCCTCAATATGTTTGCAGTGCATCTTGTTCGCCTCTGCTCAGAAACCGGTTGTGTGAAACAGTGCCCCTTAGCCTGCTGTACACGTCGACTGTTCGAAAATATTTTTCGATATTTTCAGTGTTATTCCACCACGCAACCCAGTGTAACATGTATATAAGAGTTTCTGCTCGCGACACTATAACTGACAAAATGACGACTTTCTTTCTTTCCTTCCACATTTTGGTGTGTGGAATATTTTATGGAAAGTTTTACGCGCGTGCGGCGTTTTGCATTTTATAACTTCATTATTCGGTGCGTCTGCACCACCTGTGTACATTTCTGGTACATACATAAAATTTCGATCCCATACCCGTTCAATCAAACCCCACTTAGAGTACATTTGAAATTACACAGTGTCCGACAATGTGTTTTACAGGTGACTCTCTTTATAGTGAGTGACCTGTGCTGGACTGACAGGTTTTTCAAGAAAATGGACCTGATGTCTGCTCTTATTAGGGCGACACATTCCGGGACCCTTTCTCATATAGTAAATTTCCAAATTCGCTGCCGCACAGTAAGATACGACCCATAGTTGATGTCACGTTCTAAACCCGAACGCTAACCACGCGCACTTCTGAAACATTGCGCGCAGTCGGCAAGCAGCATGTGCATCTGTTGCCCGAATGTTTCAAAAGTTGACTTTCGGGTTTAGAACCTGACATTAACTATGTGGCGTATTGTACTGTGCGGCAGCGAATTTGGAAATTTACTATACTAGTCACTATAAAAAGGGCAGACTGTGTAAGTTTTCCTGTTTTCACCTCTGCCTGATTATGGATAATGTCATTTCGGTAGCAGTCACCACTGCAATCTACCGGACAAAGTTTCGTCTTCCTTCACAAATGTTCTCACTTGCACGCTTTTTGCCGAACTCTGGCCATTACTTTCATTCATAGAAATGATTGAACGTTTCTGGTCGAGATCTTTTTAGAGTGCAAATTTTCCAACCGTTTTTGGGCCTTCAACTGACGACCCAACCACAACTGAAGTTTGGTCGAAAATATACCTTGAACATTTTTCTGCTGAACATGATCGAAAATGCACTTTTTTGTGTGGGCTTTGGTGATAATTTTTCGTTGTTGAGAGAAAAGAAAGAACAACAAACAAACAAAAAAAAAACCAAAACAACAAACACCAACAACACAAAATACCCAAAAAAAAAAAAAAAAAAAACTAAAAAACCCCCAATTACAACAATCAAAACTCCAAATTAACAAAATAATTATATATATAAAATTAATTTAATAAAAAAAAATATACTCATATATTTTTATTATAATAAATAAAAAAAAAAAAAAAAAAAAAAAAAAAAAAAAAAAAAAAAAAAAAAAAAAACAAAAAAAAAAAAAAAACAAAAAAAAGTTGAGCCGTGCAACAAACAGTCTTGTCCACTGTTCACAAAAGATTTTCTGGCTCCAGTGTTTCTCTTACAGTATTTATAATAGTGTTTTTTATTGTAATCTGATCCTCAATTTTATGAAGTTTTGCAACAGCAACAAAATCAGTTCAATAATTAAAACATCGAATTGTTCGTACAATAAATTGTTGTTGTTGTGTAACTTCTGCACAGGTCAAATTGCTTTCCTTGCACAGTCTGTTTGTGAGCATTTACTACGTACTTAATATCTAGTGACAACAAAGTTTTTTATGTCACGAGAATTTTCGCTATTGTTTTACAAGCAATGCTCGCTTTGTTTCGTGACAAAAAATTTCCTGGAACTAACATAGCATAATGTGAAAGATGGTTGTTTCCGAGAACAGCTGACAGGGTGTTAGAGCGCAGGTTGTTTGTTACACTCTAGGTCAGCGGCAGCGCCAAATGCTCAGAATATTTTTGCACTTTTTTTAGTCCTTCAAAGAACAAACGGCGTTCTTCGCGGGTTTTCTGTCCAGGCGAAAGCACGTATGTAGAATGAAGACAAAGTTCCAGAAAAATTTATGTTTATGTCTGTTCGCTATTGGTGTTTGGCAACCAGGGACTACTTGTGGTTTTGTGTACCTAAGCATTGCATTTCGGTTAGACAAAAGGGTTTTTCAAAAATTCCTTATGTTTTTAAAATAAAACTTTGTTGAAATTTCGTTCAGTAACAAACCCATCAAGCGAAAAGATTTCTTGTGTTTGGTGAAATATTTTTGCGCTTGTACTTGTAGTCCATGCCGGTATCAAACTTGGATGGAGTCGGATCTGTATTGCTCATTTCACATTTTTGAGTTGGACTAAAAAAAGTTATACTTACTAGTGATAACAAAATATAATACAGGCATTTTGTCAAAAATCGATGTGACCAATTGATTCAAAGCTTTCAGACGCTCGCTTTGAATTCCGCGCTAACACCATGAACCGAGTGGGCCTGTATGGTCAAATCAGCGAGATCAATGACCATCTATACCTGAGCGGCAGCGGAGTTCTGAAAGCCGAAAAACTTCGTCAGAAACAAATAGCCTGCATCATTAATGTGACCACCGAAGAACCGAACGCCTATGTGCAGGGGATAGATTATGTAAAAGTGCGGATCGACGACAACCCATTTGCGCGGCTGGATGCACATTTCGATCAAATCGCCGACAAGATCAAACAGAATCGAGATCGGGGCGAACGCACGCTGGTGCACTGTGTGGCCGGTGTGAGTCGGTCGGCCACCCTGTGCATGGTCTATCTGATGAAACATTGCAACATGACACTCAGACAGGCGTACTCGCATGTGAAATGTGCCCGACCGATCATTCGACCAAACGCCGGCTTCTGGAAACAGATGATCGACTATGAGAGGAAAATACATGGAGGTGAGTCGGGGGCATGAGGGAAGCGATTTGTACGATGAACCGTTTTATCCCTGCTTTTCATGGCGACCATCGAGCGGAAATTTTTGGTGTATCTAAGCGGAATCAAGATATGCATTGGTCACTAAAATTACATGTACACTGCGGTTTATTCACTTTGATGAATCAGGGTCAAAACCATATTCAATCTTTAGACCTTGTTTAGAACTGAAACCCATTCACTACTGATAAAACGAGAGATGGCAAAGAAGAAGACGTTTGCACACCCAGTGATGTTTCGGGGTCGCGTGGGCATCTGGCACATTCGCACTGACAATGACCTGGTGTACCGTCCGCTTGTAAATAAACGTCGAAACGGACAAAAACGCGCTGCACAATTCACTATTACACAGTAACTTAATTATTGTGATGTTTCACGCTCAGGTGCAACAGTCAAATTGGTGTCTGTGGGACGTGGTGAAAATGACGAGGACAAACTCCCCGACGTTTATGTGGACGAGATCAGACATAGACAGGTGCGGTGGGTTAGACTTTTTTGTCACGATTTCGGCCATTTTTACGATTGACAGATGAAGTTCAGCAGTTTCGGAAGAAAATTCAAACGTGTCGCTTACTATGTCAACAGGTTGTGGCGTTTGATCTTGGGCGGCTACATGGGTCGGCAGGACACGCACGGTCTAAGCAGGCCTTTTTTATGATGACTGGAAATTCCAGGTCTCGGTCATGTCACGTCAAGGGGTAGATTAACACATTTTCGCAAATAACAAATGTTTCACCAGCCGACATTTTCCCTGCAGAATCAGGCTCGTATCGACAATCTCGTAAGTGGCAGTCTCAACGGTTCCCTACGAGCCTCGTCAGTTGGAGGAGGGTCGCGTCGGTCATTGTGGTCGAACGGTACGTCGCACAGCTACGATTCGGATCCAGGCTCGATATCGGGATCGGGTGGCAATCGATCCCCGGCAATTCGGACCGGTCGATTTGGCAACAGTCGCTACTCGAGTACAACCACCGCACCCAAGAACACCTATTACACGCCCGGATTCCGACCCAGTTCGGCACCCATGAATGGTCTGGGACATCGATCTTCGGGATCTGGGTATCGAATCGGCGGATCGGGATATGCGTTCGGATCGAAACCGAAAGTTCGAAATCAGCAGAACATATTCAGCAATCTCTACAACAGCACCGCCGATCTGTTCTATCCGGGATTCTAGACTGTGGTTGTTATAGGTGCATTGTTGCTTTCATGGATGGTAACACAGTCTATACTGTTCATTGCGACACCTTCCAAATTGGGGACCGACAAAAATGGCCGCAAACTGTGCAGCTGTGAGTACGGTCAACGTTCTTTATTTGGTACCCGACGACAAAGGCCTGTCCCGATCATTAACTACCTACAAAGAGGGTGGGCTGTGTTGATATCTCAACAAAAAGCAACTCATAATTTTGGCTCCTTTGCGTTGCCTGTTCCGTCAAGTTCGCCCGGAGGATCATGCAACGCTGAAATGCTAAGATTCCGCGTTGCTTATTTTTGGACTTCATTTGTTAAAGTCACAAACTGTACATAAAATTATCGGAGCTAATAAGTGTACTCACGTTTTGGGTATCACCGCAGTATTTTCGTGAACGTTGTTTTTTCGGTTTTTGCGTCCTTGAAAATCATTATAAGAACTCGCAACTTTGAACATCTACTCAAGTTTTATTCATTCTCCTTTGATTGTTTACTTGTCAACTACCCTCACTGAACGGTTGTGCATGTTTCTGGATCGCCCTTCACGTGACACAATGCGCACATATTTTTTTATATTAATTTTTTTGACAATAAATTTGATTTTTTTGGTCAAGCATGTTTTAAGTGAAGTCAGTTTTACTATATATTTACGGGCTCCCTGTCATATACATACATTCATACTCTTTGTCGAAGAAATTGCAATGTAAAGTTAGAATTCAAGCCGAGCAGCTCAAACTGCAGTTTCCTCTGGCAGAACTTCAAATCATATTGTTTATATTTTTTTCTGTAACATAAAATCTGCGTTCCTCTTCTGCCGCTCTCATTGGTACTATTTCACGACCGATTTCTTTCCTTAATTTGCCTCTTGTATACATTGTGACCATAATATTATTTTTTATATTTTTATAGTTTCATTTCTTGCAACTTGCTTTTGCGAGTCACTTTTTATAAACCATTGTTAATAAAACACAGCTAGTTGTATGGGATTATAGAGCCAGAATATTCGGGTGGTTATTTATTTTTTTATAAATTCTAGTTTATTTCAAGCACAGCAAAACATAAAAATCTAAGCGCAATTGTACACACACAAGCATAAAATACCATTAGTCACTGGTATAACAGCATGAAAACAATGCATCCCAACAGAAACCGTTATAAAACAGGACAATTTTGAAACATTTGAACACAATAATGAAAACAATAATCAATTTTGAAACGGCCATGGCTTGATTTCACAAAGGATAATAATAGTTTATTTCCGTTAATCAACGAATTGTTCTGGGTACAGCATGAAATTGAATGCCAGAAAGAGAGGAAGAAAGAAAGGAAAAAAGGAATATGAGAAGCGAAAGAAAAGAAAATCACTTATCTTTCAGAAAGAAATACAGTGCAAAATAAACCACAGCGTCTACTGACAACACCTTCCGCGTGAGTGGCATTAGCAGCACTTTTCAGCCACTCTGTGTCTGTAGAGCCTATCCTCATTGTAGTGTAGTGACATGATCGGGATAGGGGGTTTCGGTCCCCTGACTACTATTATAGAGCTACGTATAAGATTTAGGTAAGATTGATAAGATCTATCACTCACGAATTACCAAGACGGTTTCACAGGAGAGTCACTACAAAGAGAGTAGACTGTAATGAGAATCACACGGTCACACCGTGCATTTCTCCAACTGTGTGGTCACCTCCATCAGGGGTGGGGGTCGCGAAAAGTTCCTGAATCTGTGTGCCCTCGACGACAACGCATTGCGTTTGAAGGGTGGCGGGCTGGGTGAGCGCGACCGGGATGATGTTTCAGGGGTGAATGGCCGAAGATGCAACTCAATGCCGAGATCGGACTCGTCGACCAGTGACAGCAGCGGGACGTTGGAGGGCATCGCGAATTCGTCTGCAGCATTTAGAACAGTTTCACTTTTCTGTCGTTTTCATCTTCGATTGGAAACTCAACAGAAT
The DNA here is from genome assembly GCA_030248065.1 of Rhynchonema sp. JSB1_4. Taxonomy (NCBI): domain Eukaryota; kingdom Metazoa; phylum Nematoda; class Chromadorea; order Monhysterida; family Xyalidae; genus Rhynchonema; species Rhynchonema sp. JSB1_4. Next base: position 13,261 of record JASAMV010009287.1, read on the forward strand.
CCAAGTGATCGACAGTTTCCCGCAAATCTAACGTTGAGTTTATTAGCGTTCAGTTTATTTTCCAAAAAAAAATCCTGGGTTCCGAACCAAATGATGTGACCAGAAACAGGGTAGAATGCAGTAGCAACTGACAGTAAAGCGAGCAGCAACTCACATCCAGTTGTCCTATCAACACTGACGAGGCCGAATGTATCAGCAGTGGCCTGTTGACCGTAGTGTTCGCGTTGTGAGATCAGCAGCAGAGTGACTGCCTCCTGCGTGGTCGTGTCGGACGATATGACCACGGACTTGTAGTTGGACTGCAATGGGGCGGCAATGGTTCGATGGCTTTTTGGTGTTTGCAAGTGTGAAACATCGCACGTGTCTGTGCGAGCGATATCAAACATGGCGATCAGACTGGAACGGATCTATCGTAATCACGCGACTTGTTGTGTGACGCAGACCAAACTCAAAGCGGACTGCTGTGTGCAATTCGCAACCGGCACCAACAAGTTATTTGAAATGCATTATTGAACAATGTGACGCAAGCAAGACAGATCCGATCCGATCACAAAGTTCAGCCCACGTGTTTGTTGTCCGCTGTTATCATGCCCATTGCTGGTGGCCCGCCCGTGCAAAACAATCGCTGCAGTACGTACATTGATGCAAATCAAACCAAATGACGAGACAAAGTCTGACCCAAACTGTGAAACAAAAACCTGTGAATTCAGGCAGTGATCGTGTATCCTAACAAGTGCGCCCGGTCGCATTTTGAGCACGAATTTGGACATTTCCCTGGGATGACAAGCCTGAAGTTCCAAGGGTCGCGCCTCCTCCTCCAAAATTATTGTCGTTTCGTACAAATCACCTGAAAAATGCATTTTTTTGTAATTTTCGTAGATTTTTTGTAGCAGTATCTACGTTTGTTACAAGAATCCTATCTGGCAGGCAAGCTTATTATTGCAGCCAGGCCCTGAGCTGTGAAGTGGTTGACACACTTAACTGACGCAAGATATCTTTTGTTCAAAATGGACTTCAACGTGTGAAGGATGTGGGTCAACCACTCCACAATTAGCATCCGATTAGGTTGTCGGAGTGTACCCTGTGCTGATCACTGCTTTATACGGTGAACATACCTCGTGAGGGTGATCGAAAATGACCGCGCTCCAAGTTGTTTCACTATCGTATCGTATGTAATGTATGAACAAAGCAAACTACCACATGAATGTCCAAACAAGCCACAAAATAAACCGACCATGTACTCTGGTCCTGAGCTCCATCGTCAGATAGAACAATTTCGGGTCTTTGTGCGTCAATCTGAACTTGCCGAGTACGGCCCTGATCAGATCGTGTGTGTTTGTGGCCGTGTTCACGAACAGAGTCTTGTAGTCGGTGTCGGCGCGGATTGTGTCCGTGAACACTTTGATCGTACCCTGAAACAGCAAGGGAATGATGCATGAAGCATCTGCCCAGGTATGCTTATGTTTTGTGCACAGGGAATACGTTTGAACGCTACTATGGTCCCCAATCTATCGTTGGGACCCTGATCATGTCACCACAGTGTTCTGCGCCTGGGAATGTTTATCGTGGTGCTTTGCTTTGCTGAACATGTGTATTGTTGTAAAATATCAACTGACTCAATATACTGCATCGCGAAAGTTTCCCCTTGAACTTTCTCGAAATTTTGAAAGGCAAATTCAGCCACAGGGCATTTGTGCTAAATTCAAACAAGTGTATACGTATATAATGGTTAGTGTACAGTTTCCATATTTTTATGAGCCTGAAAATGTGCACAAATACTATATATCAAAGAACAATTTACGCTCATTTGGCATTTGATGACTGCAAAGCCTGTGATCATTTCCGACAGAGCAGGTGCGACCGCTTTTTCTGACTACCGTAGTCTGTGACCCGTGTTGTGTACCATGCGAAAAGTCATGGAAGTCGGTAAAAATAAATTTGATTTTCTGAATAAATGCCTCATAAGAAAACTTTGGTCATCGATTTTTGGCTCTCTCCCAGGTTGTGAGGACTGGTTCCCTGGCCAACCCCCACGTCACATATGTAACTTTTTAATCGGTAGGTACATACTTGGTACAGGGCTAAAGCCGAAGCAAGGCACGTTTTTCGCGTACAAAGACGCATCAAGAAAAAGTTGTGTTTCAGATCCATATTTCACCTCAGTACTACACCACAACTTTAACTGCGTGAAACAAAAGGCAAGCAGGAACGTAAATCACGCCGATACGTTACGTTTACGAGGATAACATTCCATCTGGACGTTCACAAAAGCTGGAACGTGTTCGCTGTTTCACACTTTTGTTGCGTCTCAGTACAATTCTCCATTATTGGGCGGTAAATTATCACAGATAATGCGTTTAGTTTTCAAGTATCATAGAGAGCACAGAACGTTTTGGTCTTTTAACACGCTATGTTCGAGAAGGGGCAAATTTTGGTATCTGGGTCAGTTTATGCCAGATAGTAAATAACGAAAATATTGGGAACATTAGATCATCCTTATCTGGCTGTTTTCCCTGAATTTTTGAGTCAGTTGGGCCCATCTTCACTAAAAATAAACGGCTCATTTGTCACTCAACAGTTTGTACGGACCACGTTCGGTCCTGCTTTTGTTAAGACCGTAAGACCAAAACGATGTGCAGACTACACTGACAGTACTCGATGTGTGTACTCCAGGAAACCTTTACAATTGAGTTTCCGTTCCAAACTGACTGATAATGACGCAGCAGGAAAGTAATACTTTTTCTGACCGAAAACCAAACTATACAACTTTTAGTGACGCAGCTGCGTGCGTAAAATAAAATAAATGATGGATTCTGGTTCGGTTAAAGTTGTATCCTGTCTTGGCTTACGCAAGTTCCCCAAGCCATTTTTATTACGAAAGCCAACCGGAATCCCAGCGGAAATAAGGTTACGAAGCAGTAGTCACTTCAGACGTAAAATCAACATAATCAAAAGGCTTTGCTAGGCTACTGTAGGAAAACAAATTTTGGGTGTGGGAAGACAGCCAAGTTGTCAGTTCAAAACAGAGACCCCGAGTCGCCCGGAAAATGGTAATCCGATGCACCGATTGCATCACAACTCGAAAAAAAACAAAACAAATTGTGAGTGCGACTTGTCCAGTTTGGTGTTACGCAAAAAATTATTCTAACATGTTATAGGGCATGAAAAACGGAGCTGGTGATCAAATACCGATTAGCCCCTCTGATTCTTCAGTGAATTTGATTATTCTTTTGCGAGCAAAACTGCACAGTTTGATATCACCCAAGTATAGTGGTATAAAGCCTAAACACAGAAGAGATGCACATTGACGCTCACCACCACGTCACTCTCAACAAGCTAACGAACTTCGTATCGGTTTGCTCTTGCTGTACGATGAGCTCAGGTTTAACCTTAGGCCTTCAAACTCGAAATTGTCAACTAACCCATTCAATGGGCGCGTCACCACAACTGCCGGCACTGGACAGGCTCGACACCGATGCACTTCGGCCACGATAACGCGATAAACACGATGCTGAGGCGGAGGAGGTGGAGGAGACTGATGCTGTAATGGAAAGGAAAAGAAAATTGGTGGATGTTTTGGAAGAGCGAAAATATTTCAGTGTACAGTCCATCCTTTTTATAGTGGCATGGTCCGGAACGTGTATTTTCGATCACAATGAGGAACAACATATTGATTGCATATACAGTAAACCGAAATGTCGCTCGAAATGTTTGTTTCTTTATAACGAGGGTTGCACTGCAATTTCACTATGATGTTCTAAACATAAGCCGTTTTCTCATTTTGGTTTTGCTTTGTCATGGTTTCTGCGTTTTTGGTTGACAAGATTAGAATTCGAAATCTTTTGAATTTTTGATAGAAGATGTTCCAGGAAGTTTGTGTCATTAGAATGCGATACCTAAATTTATTACATCTGGTGATGTTGTTGCGATTTAACGATAATTTCAATCCAGTCAACGTATACGGAACAAAAAAGGGGTGGTCAACAGGATGTATTGCCTAAGGTCATCAAGATATAGGCGATTGGAAGTCTCGACATGTTTTTTTGTTTCCTCGGTATTTCTTTAACTTTTCCTAATTCCGGACAATTTTCATTGCAGTGCGCAAACCCAAAGCGGAAGCGGCTGCATGGACATAATTTATTTGTAACAAGTTTGGAATTATTCCCTTCAAACCTGAAACACATGCTATACATAATGCAAATCAAACGAATTCCACGCATTGCTATCCTACTGTATATGTATACGTGCGCAAAAGTGCGCACGCTTTTTGGATCTTGAGAAAACTGTATGGCCAGTCATCAGTTTCATAAAACGGTCTTCATGTTGTTATTTTTCTCAACCTTCGAATGCAAAATACATCACCACCACGGGAAATGACCTTGGAATCTGACTGCTGTTGCGCTAACAGTTCTCATTTATTGCACCTTATTGGACTGAAATCAACCCATACGAGAATCAAGTAAGACGATACCAAACTTGGTGATTGGTTCGGTTCAGTCTCGGTCGCTTGACTGTCTGATGTGAGACTATCTCGTAATCTTTTTACCGTTCTGATTTCACTAAATGTTTGTTCCCAGACATGAAAGTACCTTTGCGCTGGTCGGAATCGAATTAACATCCTAATATTAAAAAAAACTGACCGATCGCAGACAGAACCACCGATTATCAAAAATTTCACGATTGCCCGCAATAGTACTCACCTTGACTGGACATGCTGGTATCTTCCACATTATTATTATTGTTGGTAAGCCCATCGGTGGAGGGAGGTCTGGTGTTGGGCTTGCGACGAGTCAAGGTTCGCACTTGATACTTCAACATGATGCTGGCGAACCTGTCAGGTCCGTCAAGTTATATGCGTGTTATTGGTGGGGCTGCGGTTGGCGTGCAGTTGATTTTCGAAATCGCCGGTAACATTGACGCAGAAATTAATTATATTTCAATTTCGGTATACGTTTCAGTATAATGTCACCGTGCAATTGGTATGCGATGTTTCGACGTTCGTAATGTTGACGTTACGTTACAATACAGATTCTGAAATGATATGATGACGACGATTAGTTTTTGGCGTGACGTGAATCACAGTAAAGGCATGCAAATTACCTTCATGGGTATATAAAATAGATTGTTTACGAATGAAAACTTTACGAGCACACGTATAACCTTGAATAAACAGCAACAGTTGAAAATCAATCTACTCGCAATACTTTCAGGAAACACACCCACATGCTCACACACAGGAAATGGTCATTCATCACAAGTTTCCAGTCGGTCTCATAAGAACATAAGCCAAAACAAATGAGGGTCCATATCCGCTTTATGGGTGCATTTGTGGAAGAGCAGTCTCCGGCAAGAAAATGAGATCCGTGCGGTAAAACCGAGTAGCTCGTTTTGAGAATTGAGCGAGTCACAAAAAGAAAATGAACCGCGTGGGTTGGGTTGGCCGAAGAAGGGATAACCCGGCCAAGCCCCTTTGGGTCTCGTCTGGTCTATACCAAGCAAGCACCGGAGCCAAAACATTCTAAGTATGACAAGATAGTGACAGCTGTGCCAGGATGCTTGTCGTAGGAGTGGATTGGAGCCGAAATGAAAACTACCGTACATACAACAACAGCAAGCCAAGAAGTAGTAACAACATGTGTTCAAAAGCAAATGAACAATCTGGCTTTTAGCTGCCCCGCGTGGAAGCGCGCGCCCGCAATTTGTGGTTTGGGTTGGGGTACCTCGACCAAGGTTTGGACAAGAAATTGGAGTATTTTACTGGCAAGAGTACCATAAAATGTGAAGAAGTACAAATTCGCATATCGCTCAGCTTTGATGACATACATTAGCGAGGCATAATATGGTCTGCGACTGCGGTGGAATCTGATGTTTATGACTTGCAGTGGACCCACATAGACCTTGGAATGGGGTGTGACAGATGTTATACCAATCGGTCTTTTATTAGGCTGCGGCTGGGACCTTATGAATGGAACTAACGGCGGAAATGTGCATATACTTATCCACTTGGCTCACTTACTGTGTTTGAGAAAACTTGCCGAAATTTGGCACGACAAAATTTGAATAGCTTTTGGGTGAACGAATGGGTATTCTTACTGTAGATTGAGCATTCAAAAATGACAAACTACGTACCTACACTATGTACCAATGCACGATCGCCTTTGACGTACGGCGGAATAAAAAGCTGCTAACAAGCCAACGTGAACGGTCTTTTTGTAATTTTATACGTCTACTAGATACTTCACATCCGATTTGAATGACGTAAGCGATGAACTAGAATTTCAAAATGTAAAAAGTAGCAAACTTTTGACAAGAACGGGAACTTCAATACTTGGAACAAAGTATGCATGTACGTCTCGAAATTTGAGATAATTTCCTCACAACCGTTACAATCTGGGCGGCTGAGTAACATTTGATGAGACCACAGTTGACGCTCTTTGTAGTGAACCCTTGCATGTGATGTGAGGATCGCCAATCCAAATTGGCCGTTTGCGCCTGCCTGTTGTGCATCGAAAGATTCGAGTCCGATCGTTCCACTTTATAAAGAGGGCGGACTGTGCAACTACACGTACTACATACAGCTGCCTTGCGTTAACAACCCAGTTGGTGTAAACCCGAGATACACTGTTACGCCACTGTTTAAACGAAAAGTTGTCAGGCTGAATATGTATGTTCTGGCCTGTATGGTACACAATTTATTCAAATTCTTGGTAAAATGACTCATAAGAAAAGTGCGGCGGGCGGACGAGTTTTTACATCTCAGTCTGTGTTTGGGTGTCCGTGTGTGTCAATAAACGCACAAAACTGTGCCAAATGACCGGCCGCGAACACTTTTCAAAGCCTGAAGCTTATAATATACATATAAGTATACGTCCTGTTGTCAGGTAAGATTTACAGTAACCCAACCTTGCATACTTACAGTATGTGCGAATTGGAGCAAAACTCTGCCGAAAGTTGCGTGACTGTTTCCCTATTATCTGACAAAAAGACCAATCGAATATTCTCAAATTTTATTTGTGTGCTTAACAGCTTAACGTGCAAGTTATTACATAACTGTCAAGCACCCTTGCACAACAGACCCACAAAACCTACAATAAGTATGTAGACATGTACATACTGTATACAGTATGTACTGTATGTACATACATACCTACGGTTGCTGCAGGCGCTTTGGGGAAATAACACATTGGCCATAAGAGCACTGCAGCCCGGGAACAAGTGCTAATCCCGTTGTATGACCGAATAATACCCCAGGGGATTGGCTTTTTGTACAGCCCGAATTGGGGCAAAACGGGAAACGATAGTTGTAAATATTGAATGGGGATACGTTTGGATCGACAACGTGTTAGGCCGCACTCAGACAAACGCGAAAAGCGAAAAGCAAAAAGTTAACTTTTCGCGTTTGTCAGAGGGCAAAAGCGAAAAGCGAAAAGTTGAGAAAAAGCGAAAAGTCATCATGATTCCTTATTCCCAAACCAAACCGCACCCGACAGCTAAAACAAAAAATACAGCACACGCTATGTTTGCTGTTTGTGAGCGCTATCACAACTTTTCGCTTTTGCACTCAGACAAACGCGAAAAGCGAAACGCTTTTGCACTCAGACAAAAGCGAAAATTTTTGCGACTGTAAACTTTTCGCTTTTCGCGTTTGTGTGAGTGCGGCCTTATGGTCGCGGCTTTCAGTAGATCTGCTGAAACCTAGAAGGTGTGGGGGCAAACATGAGAACATGGTTCATCGTAGAGGGGTTGACGCACACAATCACACTGCAAATACTGAATTGATATGAAAAACAACGAAGGTTTCGTTTATTGAATGGCAGTCAACCACCACAGGATTAGTCAGAAATACGAAAAAATGAACGCATGCTTGTAACATCCGGTGGCAATTAAATGACGATTCAAATCACAGCTAAAAATAGCGATGCACAAATGAAATAGAAAACGTGCATAAAATGCGTGTTATGATCAACAATAACACTAAATAAATAACAAATATATCACAAAACGTGCTCGCTAATCCGCGCTCGGGTGTCAAATTACCTAATTTTATTGCCGCGAGCATGGTGTATTACATTGCAAACTTGTCAACAAATAAGTTCCGAATACCACTCAAAAATGACTATGAGATTTACGTGGCAGTTTATTTGCCATAACTTTTTGTCGTATGTCTGGTCAAACATTGCTAAGGTGCGTGGGAACACAAATCTCAGAGCAGAAACTTTAAAAAGTATACAATTTTTAACCTGCACAGGCATGTGGATATAAAAATCGTTTTAATGGCCCCGGGACCCGCGATTTTATGAAAGTTCAACACAGGATTAATTCAAATCGCGAAACAATAAAGTTACCTACTGGCTGCACTCTGCTCATTGTTGTGGTGAACTTTTCAATGCTTCAACTTTGCGGACACAAAGGCACAACAAAACTTTATTTTTATTTGATGCTTCAGCTGCCCGCATAGCAGCCTGTGTTACGTAACCGACAACAATGGTGGAAAAGTCTGCGAACAAAAAACGCACAGCCGCCCCCGGATTTATTAACCTGTGGACGGGTAAAACATGCAAATTTTGTGGTTTGTGTTTTGCAGGTTTAGCATAAGAAAGCGGAAGAACAAAAAGTGCGCGCTTCTCGCTGGCCTTTTCCTGCCTTCTAAGTTTTTGACAAATGAGCATACAGCCGAAAAACCATAAACAAGCTTTGGTCCGAAATGGGTATCTTCAGCTGGGATCGCCGCAATGGCAAGAAGGCACATGAGATGCACACTCGGAGGAAAATAAACGGCCTTCTGTGGCAGTACAGTATGAAAAATTTGAACAAAACTTGCGAAGTTCCTGCCCACACTTTTTTGGCTCATTTTGCGAAACATAAAAAGGTTTACTTTGCTCAGCACAAGGAAAGGGACATAAAAAGTGACTGCAGCAATTATTCACCTGCAAATAGTTGGGTGCTTAAAAACATGGAGAAGAAGAAGAAGAAAACCGATTTGCTCTGCACGTAACACAGGGGAGATCTTAATCGATCCCCACAGTCCACAAGCATGCGGGGGGCACTTTGCAGAGTTTGAGAGGATTTGGTAGGTAAACCGGGGACAAGTTTTTGTGCCAAAACGTTTGAGGGAACCTGCAGCAAATAATGTTATTTCGGACCGAGTTCGCTGCGTGTCTTGTCCTCGATTTATTGACTCAAGCGTTTTTGGGAAAAGTGGGGGTTCGTTCACTCACCATGATGCAACCAAAACGAAACAACAAAATGCGTATAGTCACATGGGTCCAATGTGGGTGGAATATGAACAAACAAGAACAACGTTTTTGAACAATTTCTTTCTTTTATGAACGCTAAAAACCAATAACAAGCAATCAGGTAATGAACGGGGCACTACATAAAGGTCTATGAAAAGAACGACCCATGCACCCACACTGCTGGTCTCACGCTCACCTGGGTAAGTCAGGATACCATTTCTGGGTTCAAAATATTTTCTTGGGAGAACTGAGACCTACTTGCACTCAAAAACATTGCAGTTTAAATGCAACAGCAGCACAAATGTCGGAGAACATCACTAAAAATACATCGCAGGTCATTTATGAAATAAAGAACGCACATTTGCGGATTATGAGGTGCAAAAGACGTAACCTTTGAACATTTGTTTGATGTGGCTGGATAACGATGTGAAAATATGAAGACGATCATTTTCTCTCTTTTTATTTTTTCTTATTCATTGGATTGGGAGCCGGCGCGGGAAAGCGGAAAGCTGATACAGTCCACCTTCGTTACAGTGAGCCGATTTGTGACGAAGTCTCGTTGAACGTGTATGGGTATGTACACCCATTTGTCCATCTACTTTGAGCACCACGTAATGGGTTCAATGCAGCACATGTCGGCCACTACAAAGAACCCAGACTGCAAATCAAAGAATCATTTCGCGCCCTATCACCTACCACCTCTCTCTTTGTTGCATTGTCATAATGTCCACATCAGGATGGCGCCAGCACAAGGGAGAAAAGGAATTTCTTGAACAGGTAATCTGTGTAAAAAAACACGAGATCAACGTACTGGTCGCCGTTTAACTTCTGGTTGAGTGAGTCGGAGCAAAACAAACAGAACGTATTTATACTATACCTGATTCAATGAAACTAAAGTTATATTCTTCACCAACAACAAGTATGAACACAGATTTCTCCCGAGTAAAAAGAGAAAGCGCGATGTATTCGCGCGGTTTCACACGGAATATTCGAGATGGAAACAAACACGCATAAAATCGAATGACAAAAAGAACAAACAACCCGCGCAACAAAAGCAACCGAAAGAACACTTGACAGATTATACAATATGAAACGCAATGGGTGGTGGGGATAACGTCGCTTAACCTGCCCGTCGGGCGGATTAAGATCAGCGGGAAACGAACACATACATTTCAAGAAAACACAACGAAAGTGTGACAATTTTCCGGCGATTTTGTTATTCACTCTCAAAAACCATTATCTGCACAAAGTGACACAAAAGTTCTTTTCCATGTCGCGCAATTCAAGTTGATCACTTCTTATGGGCTACTCTTTGTGAAAATATGACCGATAATCGTCAGATCTAAACCGGTGGAACACGCGGGATTTGGTTGCACAAGACAGATGATGGGTAATATTATGAATTGTTGGGTAAATGTTTGTGAAACTTTGGTATTTCACAAGATATGAGTCCCAACAAAATTTCTGAGTGTTTGCCCGGGATTATGATAATTGCCGGCGCAGTGACAACGGAAGATTTTGCGGATCGGATATTGCGATTACACATACGGTGGTGGTGGAATAATGAGTGAATGTACAAGAGATCTGATTCAAGGGCATGAACTATGTTTGTTCGCAAGTATTGGGGATAATGAACTCGATTGGGAAAGGTTGGGACAAAAATTGGAATGTACGGTAAGATTGATTCAGGGTAATGAACAGCCTCAGTTTATCTGCAGGTAGATTTCGGCTTTTGGTGACACTGTTTCGAAACGTTCCTGCCAGCTGCCGCCACTGGAGCATGGTAACTTCACTCAGGAAACAAAAAGTTCTATGAATTTTGGTCGCTGCTTCTGGTCTGAGGTGACAGAGAAAATGACGAAAAACGGCCAAAGATCAACAACGGGTGATAAGCAAGGCCAAAACGTGCGCACACCAGCAGTCCATCATAATGAGACAACCTGGCTGATCATGCTCGGTGACTGCGCCGGTCCGGTCGTTATTATATCCGTTTGACTTCTTCTTCACAACTCAGAATTGACTGGGATGTTCTATTTTCTACCAGTATACAGCTTGTTCATGCTGGACCAACTTAAAACTTGTCGAGGTTGGATTTTACTGTCCGTAAATCCTGTAAATTCCTGAACTCAAAATATTTCACGTGTGGCAAACGCAAATCCGATCCGATCACCGAGTTTGACTCTGTGTATTGCATTGAACGCACCAATCACGCTACTACCGGGTGGATTAGATGCACATAAGAAAGTGATTACGCAGACCCACTGGACATCCTCAGATGGGCAAAACAAACATGCATTGCCTGAAATGCGAGGATATTATGCACTTTTTCTGGCAACAATCTCCAAATCCGTACGTACATTCAGTACCGTGATCAAGTCACCTGATAAAAAATCAAGGAAGGTACCCAAAATTATTTGACACTTGTGCCCCCAATCACCTCATAATCGACATGGCGATAGATGTCAAACGAGTGAAAAAGATACAGCGGAAAGGGCGCACTGCCTACATAACTTCCGGGTGTCAATGATAAAAATTTTGAAAGGAATAACGACAACGTTATAGCAAACCACAAAACACGCGCACGAAAGAAACACAAAATGAATGTTGTTGGTTACTATACATATTTCCCATCTTCCAACCTTCCATGATGTGCAGATCTTATCGCGGTAATACCATAATATCAAGGTAATATTTTCCACGCAATTTTTGTTCAAAATACTCTCGACGTGAACATTTAAACACGCGCGGGGTAACGGAAGAATAATTAGGGGTTGATGTGGTGATAAGAAAAACGAACAAATTCGCGTGCCCTCCAAGTGGAGACGTGTCTCTGCTTGGTGTCATGTGACAGTGATAGAATTTGTGCGGTAGAATTGGGCCAATGTGAAACGCACACCGCAACACGTATATACAGTCCATCCTATTTATGGTGAGAGGATCAGCGTTTCAGGCAATCATAAAGAATGGTCGCTGGAAAGAGCATGTTGAATTCTATTCATGGCTTCCTGAACTGTCTGTCACTCTTCTTGGAGTGTTTGACTTGTAGGGTCATTATAAAGAGGACAGACCGTATTGGATTAAGGGCAGTAAGGCACCTTATTTTGTCACCCGGGGTTTAGAAGGATTTATAACACCCGATTGGTTCTCCAGTTAGATAATGTCACAAAACATAGCCATATACTGAACATAGGTGTGCACGTATACACAGCCATGGGACGACCTTCTACAGACGTGTTCTAGTGGTGAAATTATAATGCATAAAAAAGATTGTCAGATTTGTTCATTTCTTTGGCCATTGAGAAAATTTCATGCAGCCCTTCAGGAAGTACCTCGATAAGGTATACCGCTCTGTAACCTCTGAATGCAATGGGTGATATTTTCAAAACGGTGTAAAGGTGAGTTAGGTGTAAAGGTCGGTGTAAGCTCAATCGAAAGCTCGGTCGGTGTAAGCTCGGTGTAAACATGAAACATTGCCTGCTGTTAACGTGGAATGTTTCATGACCGAGCTGACACCGACCGAGCTGACACCGACCGAGCTTTCGACCGAGCTTACACCGACCTTTACACCGAACTCACCTTTATACCGTTTTGAAAATATCACCCAATGTATAAGGTGGAGGTATTGAATACACAGACACATAATGAAATAAGACCCTTTTCACGAATGTATGCTGTTCGTGAAATGAACCTAATAAGTTGACATGTAACCGGGATACCAGGTGACATGAATGACCATACACACGAAACAGGTGTTGAATGTACCAACAGAAATGTGATTATCGCAGAATGAGATTGTTATCTGAACTGAGGTGCATAGTCTGAGATGGGGCGACCACTTTTTTATTCATGAATTTGTATGATTTTGTACGCGTGTGTGTGCCTCAGGCTGCGACGCAACAGGTGCGCACACCAGAAGAAATACAGCATTAATGAATTCAACGTGCTAATCAATAGTGACAATTTCGGGTTGAAAAACATATTTTATGGGGTCTCATAAAATCGGATGTCCTTTGACAGAGGTCCGAGGGCGCCAAGGCGCCGGTACTTAGCCACTTTTTCATCGTTTTAACTCATTTCGTACGATTTATATTTTTGCCCGAACAGATACAGCCGGTTTACCGGTCGTTAGGTTGTGATGCACAACAAAAAGAGAATTTGGCAGAAAGAGCGATGTTATAATATAATGTATATACATCAGAGTTGTAGTTATAGTATTATACGACTTCCAGTTCCAAGCAATAAAACTGCGTACTGCGCGTGGGTCGTTCACACACTCAAAGGGCGTAGGCTTCTTGCTGATAAAACGGTAACCTTGTGCCCTTATCAGTGTTGGCTGGTGCTTAGATTTCCCTGTTTACGGATTGTTTGGCATTTGGGAGCGGCTGCCCTGAAAATAAGAAAGTTTTTGTGGGTATATTCTGAACTTACGTGCGAAATCAGTAAATTATAAAATTTTAATTAATACAGTATACACAATAGACCACGTCACACGAAGCAAACGAAGCAAAAAACTGACTTGAGACATGGTGTTGATGAATCACAAAAACAGTGTTGTCCTACAGAATTCACGACAATTCGAAGATTGCATGCGCCCAAAAAATATTAGAGACCAATTTTATTACACCCAAAATTATAAACGGGATTAACCCGTCTGAATTTATCACTGCAGAGTTTTTATTTAATTGCGCAAAACGTGTTTAACTACACAAATCTTTCGGTTGAACAACTTTATTGCTCTTGTCGTTTGACTTATAGCGGTTTGGGTCAATGAAGATCGTATGCGTGTAAAACTGCCAAAAATAACCCGAAACAAATCAGAAATCTTCGTTTGTGCCAGTTTATATACATATCTACAGTGTTGGACTGACTGATACGTAACTCGGATCGCTTCTGACTGACGATTAAGTTATCTGTTTTGGTCACATATTGCATATTTATTCGATATCAGTTTTCGTATTTTTATTCTTCACGAATCCTTGACGTTTGATCAATGTGTTCTCAATGTTTGGGCTGAGATGCCAATGTCGTATTGCGAATGGACGCATATTACGAACCCGAGAAAATAAATCCGCATGTGGTGGTATAATATTGATACAGTCCCTGCACCCCGCGTATGTGCGTATCGTGCGGTGTGGGAGGCGGTTAGTGCGGGCACTGAGCTCGTTCCTGTATAAGGGCGCCCGACCGGTTGGGAAGTCGGATGTTCCTGTCCTCTCAGGAACATTGTTTGGTGGTCGCGTTGCAAGTCGACACCAACCTGGCAAACTTCTTGAAAAGGGCGATGTGGAGAAAAGCAATCGAAATTGTACTAAGTACACGCAATCGGCTGCACGGCGATAATTGGTAGGAGGTCAGGGTGTTCCAAGCATTAAAACTTTATGGTTTTGAGATTCAATTTAACCTCTCTTGTGGTTCATGGCGTTTGCTAAACCAAAAAACTAAACAAATCACGATGGAAACAATAGAATCGTAGAGCAACGAATTTCCCAAAATTTCGAACTGACTCATGATGTCATGGCTCACTCCACTTTTTTCTGACAGCACTTGCTGTCAGCGGATGCATATGAGGGAAGAAGAAAGTGCAGCACCGTAGGTAGCCAAGTCAATGTACCCACTTCACTGGGAAGATACAGTACGCAGTGCAGGAACCACAAGCTAGGAAGTTAATGAAGTTATGAATCACGAAAAGAGAAATATGGTCATTAGAATATGCAAAATAATGGACTCGAAGTCGATGCATATTTTCTAGATGCGGTTTGAAATTTTGCGCATACGCACAGTTTTGTTGGCATTGTTCATGTTTCCGATAAAGAAAATGTTGGGCGCTTATCCCAATCATCTTCAATTTCCGAGCATCGGAGGTGATCGCACGTTTACGCTTACGAATAGTGGCCCAAAGCAGGTTAATATTTCAATTATTTTCCGCATAATAACTTTCTGGTTGGTCCGGCTGTGTCTCTGCGAGAATAACACTGCTCTAGTTTGGTGTGAAAGCAGCGCGCCTGTTTCAACCTGTTTTCACTTGGCAATCGGTGCACGAGGACATCGTTCGGCCCAGATGTCACAAACGTCAGTTTTGTTCGCCCAGGTTGCCATCAAGATCAAGTGCTCCAACAACGCCGTCTACCGCGTTGGTCCCGTTTTTGCGTTTATCAAACCAAGCAGCAGTCTGACGGTGACCGTTCGCCGAAGTGTTGGTCGAACGTTTCCTAATCTTTTCTTAAGCAGCCGATGTATTTGTTACAATCTGATTGCCGGTTGAAACACCTGCAGTGCTACCTATTGCTGTTGCTTCTCATGAGCCCATGTTTCGACGGTGACCTGTCTCATCGCCCGTCAGTGAAACTATTAAACAGGAAGGCACAAGACATTTTGAGCAATACAAGTTTACCCGTATCAAATTCGGTGATCAGTCCTGTCCTCTCTTGATCACTCGACTTTATGCATTTCTACGCTATACTGTATTTCGAAACTTACTGAAGCGACGAATTATGAAGAACCTAAACATTGTTTGGTCTGGAACAATAGTCCAAATCATCTGCAAACGCAGAAATATACTCGATACAAAAAAAGTCACATGATCAAAGCAGCCAAGTTTAATACCGACGATTAATTTGCAGCCATCCAATTCGACCAAGGACCGTCTCGTCGTGCAGTACCTGCCTGGCGAGGGCATTAGCTCGCCACAAAACGTGTTCGGCGATAGCGACAGCCCGCAAACAATCGAAATTCAGCTGTGTGCCAGACGCGAAACACATGATTTCTTCATTTGATCAACTGTTAATGTTTAATTATTGGCAGAAAATTTGCTTATTGTCAATTAAACCACGTCCGGTTCTTGTCAATAATTTTCGGTTGATTGGATGCGTTCTGCTTTTAAAACGGGGATATGGTATTGTTGGACAACTTTTAGATGTTTCTGAATTCACACTTTTCATCTGATAAGTGAATGAATGAACCGATTGCATTTTATTCAGGGTATATATTCGATAAGCAATATCTGGCACACTTTCGATCCCGTTTCCCATTCCCGTTTCTGCTCCCAATGTGACAAATCACTGTGGCTTTGTCGGTGGAAATGTAAAGGCAAAATCGATGGGTGAAGGAAGTCGCTGGGAATTAAGTGAACTGTCCTCAATCCACTCGTTGTCTGTTGCTGGATACTTTGTGCGAAACAAATGACAATCCTTCTGCGTCGTCCGATCTGATCTGATCCCGCCCATCATCCCGTGCCCATTCTGATCATCAATGTTGAAAACACAGCGGGCGATCGGACCGCTGCGAAAATATTGTCAGAGAAAATTTATTTGCTTTATGCTTTGCTTGCAG
>JASAMV010009288.1:0-14445 GCA_030248065.1 Rhynchonema sp. JSB1_4
AGCAGCTCCGAATCAGTGCGAGAAAAATAATACGTGGCATTCGGGGTGAGTTGATGAGACTACAATGTGAAGTTGGACGAAGTGATTTGACCACTTTTGAGTTGACCACTGTAGCGCAGCCCAATCTACTGTATATGATGGCGTTGTCTAAACTCTGAAAATGATCATTTTGCTTCTGCGTCTGTACTTCTATACTTTTGCAGCACTTCATCCAAATGAACTGAACACGATTCTGGAATATCAGGAATTTAAGCGTGAAATTTTCCAAATTTTAATAATAGTAGTAGAATATGCAAAATACAAGCCTCTCAAAGCACCCAGAATATTAACGATGCGACCTTAACAGCTGCAAACTGCTTGTCCAAAGTGCTATTATTTGGTGTGTTCGCTCCGATTATTTCAGCAGCGCGTGGGCTTTGTTTCTCCATCCATGCTTTGTTAACGACTGCGTGACTAGTGTCTGAACCTGAGCACCGGAAACATATTTTGAGTCAACGTCCCGATCAAACATCGCTGCTGTAGTAAATTTCTGAATTCGCTGTCGTGCAGTAAAACACGCCCCATAGTTAATGTCAAGATGCCAATTTTTGAAACATTCGGCCAACAGACGCACGCGCAGCCTGCCAGCCAGCCAGCAGGCAGCAGTCATTCTTCAAAACCGCAGTTACCCAGTTTAGAAGTTTAGATTGAATAATTCCATTCCTGTCCTGCGTTTGTTGCTGAAAGCTGCATATTGCATGTTCCACAATTGTGCAAGCTGTGTCCATACTTCTATATTTTTTGCAGCATCTACTCTTCATCCAAATGGACTGAGCTTCGTCGTGAATGAATTTTCCGGGAAGCGGGAACATCTGGAAATCAAGCGTGAAATTTTTCAAATTTTAGAATGAATATGCAAAATGCATATAAGCCTGCTGTGTGATTATACGCAGTTTGCGCGCTCTCAAAGCACCCAGAATTTTACCGCATAAGCAGACGAACGAACAGCTGCATATTGCATGTCCGCAACCGCGCAAAGTGCTATTACCATTTGTGTTGTTCGCTACGATTATTTTCGCACCACGTCGGCTTTGTTTCTGCGTCCGTGCTTCGTTATAAGCGTGCGTGTCTGGCGTCCGAACACCGAGTTGTAGCATCTGGAAGCATAGAGTATTTTGAGTCAAGGCCCGATCTAACTTTGCTGCTGCCATGTAAATAGCAGCACGCATCCCAACCTACCAAAGTTTTGAGTATACAGTATACGCAGTCTGGGTTTTGGCCAAGCCCCCCACCGCACGTGGCTAATGCACATCCATTTCCGGAGGTGTGTGCACATGGCCTGAATCCCGGTGACTTGGCAACGCAAGCGTGTGCAACGCATTGCCATAACCGCGTTTGACACCTTGTTTCGCAAGCTGTGGCACGTACATAACATACAGTGCTAGGACAAAGAGCATGTTGTGAGGTCGGAGTCAAGCATGGTCGTCAGACGGTTTGCATGAACAATTTGTCGCTCTCTCTCTCTACGGTGACACGCAACATCAAATTCTGTGGCATTGCATGCTTGTATCCCATCCCAAGCAATGACAGCTTTGAAACCTGTTATCCGTCCCGTGCTCCGATTGGCGTTTTGGAAAGAGGAACGATCGTTGACCTACGATTGTGCTTTTGACTCAAACCTCAAAATCACACAAAAATGTCCGCGGCCGGGAATCGTACCCGAAAGCATCGATCTGCTGCTGCGATTGGCCGAGGTCGACTATGAGCTGATTGATGTTCGGAATGTGTCGTGGTCCGAATTGATAGCACTCGTCTACAACGGAACCGCAGACGCAATGGCCATATCGGCTTATGTGACCGAGGAACGATTGAAGGTAAGGCACAATACTGGGTGTCTGCAAACTGTCCCTCCAGGTCCAGGCACTCGAGGGTGTGAAATCATTGCATCATTTTACCTTCCTCCACATCTCCAACTATTTTTTAGGAAACTCTACATGTCAAAACATCATCGTACAACAGTAGGCACAGTATGCTCAGTTAGCGGGCTGAGCAGGATCCTCAGATCCGGAATCCCATAATTCCCATCCAGTGCGCGCCATGAAAATAAACAGTAATTTGAAAAAAGAACACGAATGAACCAAGCTGATGTTTCACAATCTTTCCGTATATCCACATGATGTTTCACCACCCATTGCAGCGTGCCAACATGTCCAATCCGATCTCAGCCTGGTCGGAGCACATGTACGCAATGGGCACCTCCCTGCATTCGCCCCATTTCATGCATCGCGCGCTCAAATTTCTGTTCGTCTACGATGTGTGGATTTGGTTGACCTTCATTGGCATCATACTCTTGAGCAAAGCCTATAAAAAGGCACTCAAGTACGTTGCGCCCGGCCGACAAAAGCGAAACGCGGGTTCGTCAAAGTGTTCAGTTTGAGGAAGTTTTTGTTCCTGTAGGTATTTTGATTTTTGACCGTTTGTGCAGTGTTGTGAGCCATTATGCACCATGTGTTTGGTTGCCAGTTTCGACTACATTCGCAGACGGGCTGGGCTGGTGCATCTGGTCATCATCAGTGTGAATATGTAGCGCAAACGGTCACGTGACCACCTGCACATGCCCCGAGCTGTTTTTTCGGCTCGCTTGAAACATCACTGTTTGTGCAAAGCACGAAGTTCGTCAAAAGCGATTGCATTGTGTGGCATGGGGTAGGTATTCGATGCGTCTGATCGGAGTTCTCCGGCAATAAAAAGGGACAACAACAGAGGAATCAACTATGCAGCAACAATTACTATGTGTATCACTCCTTTCAGGCGTGCAATCGCAAGCTTTCCAAGCGCTGATAGTCAGTTTCTTCACCATGTTGTTCGTCGGTCTCTACCGCAGCGGCATTTTATCCGGAATCCTAACCGCCAAGCACGTCTACCAATTCGACAACTTTGACCAGCTGCTACACAAACTGGAAACCAACGAACTGAAGCTGATATCAACGCATATGAGCTGGTTTGACGCACAGGAGACGGACACCAAACGGCTGCTCGACAGTTTCGAGCTGAATCCACCCATTTATTTGCCCAACGGAGACCCGACGCCTCATAAACGGGATATCCAGGATGGGAAAGCGGCGTTCTTGTACTCTGATAACAACATGCTAAACTTCCTCAGTCGCTGGTGTGGTGTCAGGTCGGTGGAGCTGCAGAAAGAACGTTTAGTGCAGTTTGAAACATCAATGAAGCATTCACTCATGCTACACGTACTGTAATGTCATGCTTCAAAAACTAAACAACTTACTGCGTGCCTCCACAAAGCAAACCACCCATTTGAAAAAGTAGCCCGAAATGAGCCTGACGAAGTGAATACAATTTTGCTATTACACACTTGGATAGCGCGACGACCTGTGTAGACGACAACAGACACTCTGCTGCGTTAGCATGAAACATGCGTAGACTACATGAAAATAAGCCGATGGTGAACATAAATTTGAGTGACAGATCTCCAATCTATACTATTAAAAAAGGAAGACGTATGTCTGTGGCCCCTCCCTCGGGGGCACGGTTCAATGTTCACGGGTAGCTTTGGGTATGCCAACGGGTTTTCGGATAGCCCAGCGTGCGCGGGCGCGAAGCTTTAGCCGGGCCGTGGGCACGGGCCCCGTCTAGTAAAATTCCATACACTATAATTTTCAGGGGTGTCTATCTGCCAACGCTGGGTTATATGCGTGCTGCGTTGCTCTACAACAAGGATGTGCCGAGTTCAGTGCTCAAGCGCATCAACGAAGCTATCATAGAGGCTCAATCAGGCTTGGACGCCATCAAAGCCAGATACTCGGAAGCATTGGCCAAGAAGTTCAAACACTGCACTGAACCTCCTGAACCGATTCGGTGGGTGTGTTTAAGTGGGCGTATCAGTCGGAGTGTCGTTACTTATTTTATGCTGCCTGAAACATCATGCCTTCATCAACTTTTCGCATCCATTTAGATCTTTGCGACAAAACGCTACAGTAACTTTCCAACCAACAGAACCACTTTTACGCTGGTCAAAATAGGAACAACAACATAAAACTTGCTGCGAAAACAAAACTTGAGAAACACCGTCCTTTAAGCGGATCTAATACAGCGTCGGGAAAATAGATATGGTCGCTGATGTCTCAAGTCTTATAAACCATATAAAACAAATGATTAACAAAACATCGGCCCTGAAAAAGTTGCAGGGGACGCACACCAATCGATATCGGCAACGCGATTGGCATTGTGTTATTCCTCGTCGGCGGACTCACCATCGCCATTAGCTGTCTGCTCGTTGAATGCTTGTGGAAACGAATCAAAGGATGAAACCGCCGCCACACACAACAATTAATTCAAGCTTTGATTGGTCATTGACCACAACGGAGTTCTATACATACCGTGTCACCAGCTGTAGTCATCCTTCAAACACCGCAGTTACCTAAAAGAAGTTTAGATGAAATAATCCCATTCGATGCCTGTCCCGCTATGTGTTGATGAAAGGCGTGTATTGTGCAAACTTCAAGGCGTGTCATGTTTTGTCGAATTTCTGAGAACCATCGTGTATGTATAAGGTATTGTGTGCAGCATTGACTGACGCTGTACGACGTTATTCTGATAATTGACAATCAAATAAATTTCGGCTGGGTCCGATCGCATATTCATGAGCCAAACCAGCTGTGCGTTCATAAAGAATGTTTATTTTTGGAGCGGACATCTCACCAATTGAAACATGAAACGGTTGGTCAAACGCACCTACAGCTGCGTGCAAGTGTGAGGCGCCGTGTGGTTCGTGGTGGCCATAATGTTTGGATGTTGCTCGATTTTAATGTTTGTATTGGCGCGCATTTGGCCTCGATTCAGATGTGTAATGTGGTCACGTGACGTGTGCGCAGGCGAAAACCAATTTGCACCTAATTGCGTTCTGTTAACGATTGTGTTTGTTGCCAGACACTGCGGCTTTCATATCACTGTGGCCCAACGACTGAATTCTGCCGTTGCATTTAGTCAGCCTGTGTGTTTTTTCCAAATGACTGTCCACCGTGATCATACCAATTTCACACTTCGTCTGCTCTACCCGCCTCCTAACCGGCCCCAATTGTCCGCGTGCGGGTTGCAATCGAATCTTCACGTGACCAAACAATGTCCGTACCCGGGCGTGGTGCCCGAAGTTGTTCGCATCATTCTGCGACTCGCTCGACTCAACTATTCGTTGATCGATTTCACCGATCCAAGTGAGCGACTTCTCATAGATCTGCATGAAACATTACAAAATGGCTCCGCGCACAGCATCATCGGTCGCACGGTGCTCTCTGAGGATAATCTTGCCAAATACAAACACTCGCGGCCAGTGACTGCCTTTAACGAACACCTGACCGCGGTCGGCACCGCGGAAGCGTACGAGAGTCTCGTCCATAGTGCGCTCAAATTTCTGTCGATTTACGATCATTTCATCTGGGGCTGTCTGCTCGCCCTGCTGCTGTTGATCTATTCGTATTCGCGATTCGAATCTTACCTCTACCGTAATCAGAATCGCCCACCGCATCGCAGCGTCACGCAGCCGTGTTTCGTGCTGATGATCAGTTTCGCGACCATGCTGTTCGTCGGACTCTTGGCGCCAGTAAACATTACATGTGTCTCCCATTATTTTCACAAAGTTGTTTCGTCGCATATGTGGACCAATGTGAAGCGGTACCGGTGGCACACATGTGATGGTGGCTGCTGGGGGTTCCTGCGTTGTGCCTCAACTACTAATAAATTCGATATCAAATCTCTCCAGGTTCCGTGAATTAGCCGAGCGCAAAACAAAATTTTACGTTCGTTATTTCTACCTACCAACCACGCATTAGGTGATGCAACAACGGCTTTATGTACCGTGTCGCATCATAGCTCGCGGTGTTTCCACCTGTTTGCCTAATCCACTGAACGTGATGGGCTTGTATTTATGTAGTTATGTCGATGTCGATTATATACGTATTGTGCTATTTTGATGGTGATTTCGTGCTTCCAAGATTTTTATCTGTTGATTTCAAATTGACTGTGTGTTTCCATTGTGCCTACATACATATCCTTATCATGTGAATAACCCAGCCAGTACGAATGCGCGTGTATCTTGCAATATCGATCGTTGGTCACTGTATTATTATTTATGTTGGTCAAGCGTCATTTATTACTGTGTATGGAAATTGTGCTGGCTCTGCGTTTTTTTCATGTTCTAATTGTCATTACGCGGTTTTTGTTCTTTCTCTTTTTGTCACAGTCGTGTGCCTATCATTCATACGGAGATGGTTCCATTTTTGGTCGATATAGATTTTGAGTGATTTTATTGATTGGTTTTTGGTGTTTTCTGGTACTACTGTTGATTTCTGTTTGTATTGCTCGATATATACAGCTGTTACCATTATTATTACTGTTGTTTTCCCTTTCGCTTATCTGCTTAATAAAATAATTATTACAAAACAACTTTACGGTGATATGGGCCAAACTCTACCTGGCCCAGAAAGTACATGACCCAAAAAATGCGTGGCCCAAAAGTACCGGGCCCAAATATATGTATTATGGAAATCAGAACAACACAATATACACTCATTAGTGGCAGGAAAATTTTTCAACATCCTTAATTCAAAAAAGTCACGTGACCAAGGAGGACCGGTCCGATCCGATCACTAAGTTTGATATCGCTCACAGTGAATCCCTTTGGATAGTCAGTTTTTGTAACGCGCAATCTACTTTGGATCACACTCCGCAGTTAACCCCGAACAACTGCAAGTGAACAGATTTTCTAATTAAAAGTAATCTAGGAGAAGATTGTTTGGCTTCGTTCCAGATCCCAAAGTCAGCTGACAAGACGAAAACCCCAAAAAATCACACCATGATCAAAAATTGGCACCCATAAGAACTCTTGAAATGTATCCCGCGCCGTCAAATGGTTTTTACCCACGTGCCTTATATTATCATTCATGTAACATCAACTAACCTGCCGTCTACGTCTATGCTTGTGTGTTGATGGCGATCGATAATTATACGCACTTTCTATTTCCAGCGTTTTGGGAGCCATTAATGTTTCAACAACAAAACAAATAGGGTCTAAAGAGTTGACAGAAACAGTGACGACATCGAGACCATTTAATACTAAAAAATAAATATACCCGATATTATATAATATAATATTACCCGATAAAAATGCCGGGTCGGGATTGGGATCCGCAATATTAATCGGGATCGGGGTCTTATCGGGATTGAAAACCTATGGATCGGGATCCCGTTCGAGCACTGCACACGGGTATGTCGCTCTGACATGACTGTCTCAAATGATACCCACACACAGCTGTGCCCCACATATGTTTTTGATGGAAGGCGTGAATCTTGGTCCAAAATGCATGTGGCATCGGTTGCGCAACTTTCCCACAACCGACGCCAGATTAGTTCGCCACATAGTGTGGGTACCGTGGGCGTGATCCTGGTCCTTACCCAAGGTATCGTGCATTTACTGGAACTCTCATATTCTATGTATAAGGTAACTTCATTGCCGTGATCATTTGTGTGTTCGGCTCGGCCATTCGCTTACATATCGCTGCTTAATCCTATGCCTGAACCCAAACACGGTACAATTCGGACCCAATTCACGTGAAAACCATCGATTTTAAAATTGGCCTGAGTTGAACCGGCTACCGGAACCCAAACTTTGTAGACTTCGCGTTAGACTTGCGATTGCTTGAAAAGAACCGGAAGCACGTTCCCAAATATGGTTTGCAACAATTCCCATTTGTGTTTACTGCCCAGATCCACTTCACAGCAACAATTTTAAAACTTGGTTCATTTCAATCGATGACGTAGACGAGTGTTATGGTGGCGTGGTGTGCACCTGAGAAATGTTATTGAATCGGCAGTGGCTGGGAATACTGGGCAGAGACAAAGGCTTCATTGTTGGACAGACAATTGCTGCATGACCAATGGCCGTGTCTTGAAGGTGATGCATACGATTAAGCAGTGACGTGTAAGCAAACGGCCGAGCCGAACATACACATGATCCCGTGTGGCAATGATAGGCAATCCGCCAGCTCATGGCACTCAATACACACAGGCTGCACGCTACATTACTGCCATCAATGAATGCCTCTATTCTCTGCAGTCATGAGTTGAAACATCCTCAAATTTTGCAACAGTGCAGAGAAGTGTTATATGAAGCAGAAAATGAAAACTGAATAAATTAAAAAGCGGTCATCAAAGTATGACATTCGCCCAAAGTGTACGTTTTGTTTAGAAAATGGCGTGTGCTGCTGCATGCGCTGTGCGTGTAAAAAGTGCCATGAGCCGATGGGCTGCCTATACCTTATACATCGAATATGAGAGCGTGTCTCAGTGATCAAAATCGGCCTTCAAACTTGCGCATAAGGTCATCTTGAGCAAGTGAGCGCAACTAAGACACAAACTCTATGTACATAGGTACACGTCATTATTTTGACATTTCATGCACGTTAAACCAAAGTGCTGTATATGCGCAAGCGATCATTTGACTAAAAATAAACATGTGCCCTAAAATGATACGGTACATCATGCACACGTGGCCCAAAGGTACCTGGCCGAAAACGTATACATACCTGGCCCAAAAGATACACCATGCGCGCGTGGGCCAAAAAATATATGGCCCAAAAGGTGCCTGTCCAAGAAGGTACGTGGCCCAAAAGGTACGTGGTCCGAAATATAACGTGGCCCAAAAAGTACCTGACCCGAAAAGTAACATGGCCCAAAACGTGCTGTGGCCCAAACGGCTCATTGGCCCAAAGAAAGATACGGAACCAGTAAAGTGAGGTGGCAACCAAGAAAAGACCGGACAAGATTCATCATCAAGTTTCACGCGCATGCTGTGCAGCATGTCATGTCAGATCACGGTTTAGTCCAGTCATGAACTCATGAGACGACTTTTTTAAAGCTTGCCTGGCCGGATTCAAAAATGCTCCGGTTATACGTGCTTCGAAAAGCAACAGAAAGAGATTGGGCTGCGAGAGATGATGACAAGTTCCAGCTGGCTGACCTCACCTCAATTTGTTACGTGCTTGCGCAAACAGCAACGTTATTCAACACAGTCAAAAGGGAATTTACGCACCGAGGTGGAGAGCGTGTTTTTACAAAATACGTGCGTTTTTCTCTTTCTTTCGTTTCCGAAATACGTGGAACCGGAACATTATTGGATCCGCACAAGCCAACTTCATAAACAGTCGTCTCATGAGCTCGTGGTTGGACTATACAAGTCATATCATCCCACACATGCGAGCCATGATAATGCGCGTGTAATTGGGCACAATTTTGCACGGAAAATGGATATTTCGATATCACAGCGAAGCGTTTGACCCGCCCTCACCGTACCATGCGCAGTTCCCTGCCCAGCTGACAGTTTGGATGTACAAGTATAAGGTGCTGAAGTGTCACCGTTGTGCACTGCAACAAAGTGCACTGATCATTAGGCATCAGCAGGTGACTGAATCTGATAACGTACAAATATGCGTTTGTTTCTGTGTGCTGGTGCATCGAGTATGCACTCTGTGTGATGTTTCACAGCTACCTAGGTATTGGTTGCACAATGACTTTATAAGTTTTTTTCAAATTTTTTTCCTGAATCGTAAAGAGCGAAAGTGACGGGGTGGTGACGTTGCGTCGGTGATCGCACACAAAGCATGTAGTAAAGAGAATGTTTCAGACCTGCGCCAACGTGGTTGATCTGCTAGATTATTTGCAGGTGAAAATGTTTTGTGAGAATCACAAATAGCACAGTGGTTAAGAGTGAGTGAACGTGAAAATCAGGATTGATTTGATGAATTCTTATAATATGTCATTGTGCGACCAATACCAGTCGAATGTACAGAAGCGTGCGATTAACATGGCACTTCACTCGGTATCAATACCGGCGTACGTTTTTGAAGATAATATCATGGCTGGCAGATATCATGTTTTAGGCTCACACGCAAAGTTGTCCGGGACGGGATGCTATGAAGACATCGTGGTAGGTACGGCCCTCAAAAAGTGCAGCCAATCAGCCTGATGACATGGTTCCACCTACGCCAACCACCCACCGTTTTTCTTGGCGCACTGAAATGTTTCCTTATTCATTATTAGCCACTTGTCGAACGATTTTTTGCTTGTCACATTAAATCGGAGTCAAATCCGATCGAAACGAACGAACGAATTCCAAATAACGACCATGCCTTGGCACGACGATAAACCGGACAACGCTGCCAGTGGGTGCACCAAAATTGACACCGACGTTGACAGTGGCGACGTGACCAAAATGGTAATGCATGGTGCTGTACGCAGCAAGGGGTGTCATATAAGATTTGCTATCACCTATAAATGCTCACGTGGCCATTTGGTGCGTTCGCACCGACGATGACCAGGTACATCGCTCGTCCGTGAAAACAAGACGAGACGGGCTGGACTCACGGCCAGGGTTGAAAAAAATTATTTATCAGAGCACTGTTTTTTTTTCGAAAAACAAAAAAATTTTTTTTGAAACATTGAAAAAAGTCTTTAGTTGGCAGCGCAAACGCCGTTTTAAGTGAAATGGAGGCGCCACACAAAAGTTTTTGAAAGCGCAAAATTTTCCTGGCCTCTCACGTGGGGATCACATCGCACATACGGAGACGATTCGGTTATCCCAGCGGCCAGGGGCATAGGTATGTATGTAGGTCTGAATTTAGGGGGTACCTGGACGAAAGGTCATTTTTATCCCGTGCTTGTTCCATTTATGAAACGTCGCTTTTATTCAGTGCTCGTTCAAAACTCGGCATCTATCAAACCATGTATCAGTCAAATCAGTTGAGGTGTGCGTAGCCCGCGAAAATTTTGACATTTTTTGTTCCTGGAACCACCAAAACCAGTGAAAATGAGTGCCTGTATTTGGCGGGCGCAGCGTTCGAGAGCTAAAATCTGTTGCGATATCGGGTTTTTTCCTTCTCGTGACTACTGGGAGGGGTACGGTACCCCTGCCTGGCGGGCTGAGGGATACTGTGCCCGAGGCAGCCCCGCGCCACGGTGCTTGTTCAAATTCGACACCGTACCGATTAAATCCCGTATCAGTCAAAGAATTAGAAGCGCGCGTAATGCGCGAAATGTCTTTTTTGTTCCCGAAACCACTAGAACCTAGTAAAAAATGTGTGTATTTGACGAGCGAAACGCGCGATTTTTTAACTTTTGAACTGTTTGAGAGTGAAAATCTTGCGATTTAGGATTGCTTTTTCCCTTCTTGTTAGGTCTCAGACAGGATACGGTATACCCCCCTGAACGGCTGAGGGGGTACCTCTACCCCACCCGCTCTCCTACGCCACTGCCAGCGGCATCTGAACGGGACTAACACTCTCTCTGCGCGACTATTTTATTTGCCAGCGTTTGTTGATAATCAACGGGACAACGGGACAACACGAAAATTATCGTTTGTAACGAATATATCGTTATAGCGAATTCAGAACTTAAGTGGAGACCTAGTGCAAAAATAGAAATTACGTAGGTGATCAAGATCCAGCACGATGCGCATATGCTTTCTTGTGCTTTGGAAATCATTGTTTATTATGACGTTGTTATAATCATTTTTATGTTTATTTGGGCGAATATATCGTTATAGCGAATATTGTTATAACGATATAAACATCACGCGGACGTTGTGATGCCGACTAACTGCGTAGACTCACACTGTCTCAGAATACCAAATTTCACGTTGCAAACATCGATGATGATGATTCAATGACCTTAAGAAACGTTTTCCGTTTATACGTAAAGTTGCAGCTGGTAAAGGTCTAAGCAAAGGAGTGACGTACCGGAGAATGCCAAATATGCTCCCCCCGAATAAACCAACACTGGAAACTATCGAAAGTTATTCCGAACAATCCCGCCGCATGTTCAGACATTGGAGAAATTATTTGAGACCTCAAATTCGAAGTGAATCCCAACATAGTCCCCCAGAGGACTCACTTGGCGTTCTCCGGTACCTGAGTTCTCCAAATAGAGCCCCTCTAAATGATGCTCTCAAGAAACGCCATGAAATGAAAAAAAATTACAACGCAAGAAATCAGCATGCGCCAAAATTTTGCACTTTTTTGCACGCGCGAAGCCAAATTTCATGGAAATGGGTGTATCGCGATTTTTGGACCCTTGATGTGCATTAGAATGAAAATCCTGCGATTTGGGGGTCCTCTCTCCGAAATGGTGGCCCCCTTCAAAATCCATTTTGACCAAAGGGGGCCCAGACACCTGTGCCCCTCTCGATCTGCTTGAGCCGCAGTCCGCCGTGGTTATAAGTCTGTTGATTATATTTCGACATAGTGTATAAGCCCCATTCAGCGATGTTTGGAGCGGGCTGGGTCGACGCCATTCTAAATGAATGTTTCAGGCATTGCTAATTCAGGCAAAAGACCGATTGAACATTGCTTGCCGCGTGGCGCAAAAACACGTGCCCTGTCATCGCACAACACCAACAATGTTCAATGGCTCTGCGAATGAGTTGGCAATGCCTGAAACATTCATTTAGAATGGCGTCGACCCAGCCCGCTCCAAACATCGCTGAATGGGGCTTATACACTATGTCGAAATATAACAGACTATACTCGCCGCAGTCATGCATAGCCATCCGGTGGGGCTCAAAATGAACCGCGCAATCTTGCGCTGGTTTGCTGGTTGCGCTATTTGCACTGCACGGAGATTGTATTATACGTATACTAAACCTGGAATGTGTGCATAGATTTGTGGTGTCAAAATCTCCCACCGTTCGTGTTTGATACTGTTGACCTGCGTGTCGTGGTTTTCGCAGCCAGTTGTTTGTTGCAGAACACGCACGGCGAATACAAGGAGCTGATGAACATGTTCATGGAGGATTTGCAACAACGATCGGACAAGGTTGGGCCATTGCGAGGCTGTATCATAGGGTTTTTTCATGAAAGGACACGTGAGAAGAAAGCCGATAATCTCTCAATGTAATCATGGGGCGCTTATGTGCACTACCTATGCTGGAATCATCAGTGATGTACAGTTCTTTGGGGTATGGGGTAATACACCCCCAACTGCTTTCTTGCTCCCAAACTCATACCCCCCAAACTGGCTAAGCTAGCATTCTTGCTACGGTCATCAAGTCAAAAAAGTGTTGATTTTAGTGCCAAAATGGGTGGACCAAAATGGTCAAATTCGCTCAGGTTTGCTCACACATGCACAAAAACACGCATTTTAAGGCTTATATTTTGGCATAATTTCAACCAATTTTTGTACCCCGGTTTTTTTGACCAATACCCCCAAATTGGGGTAAACGGCTAGCTTGTATATAGCTAGCTTTCTTGCTCGGACCAACTACATCACTGGCTTGAATCCGGGTTAGCTGTGGTCGGTGTCGGCTTTTTGGGGTTGAGTTTGATTTTGGCATCAAAATGTTTTTATGCACCCATCCGTGTACAGTGTGTACCTCAGCCAGCTGGCCACGTCTGTCCATGCATCAGCACGTGTGTGTGCTAGACAGCCAGTGCGCGAGTGGCTGGCTGATGCTTGACGACAGTGGCCAATGGGCAAAAATATTTTATGCCTCATCAATGTCAACTCTAAGCCAAACCCGATCCCGACAATCCAGGGTACCTGTACTACAAAGTGCGCACAGCCTAACGTTTTAGTCCCTCCTGAACGATTGAATAGTGCTACTGTGTTTGCTGCACACCCTGAGAACACCGATGTTTCAAAGCGGGTGTCTGCCAGATAGGCGGCACAGCAGAATTTGCGGCCAACGCGAACACGTGTATAAAAGACGGGTGACAAAAGCTGCGTTATCCACTTGACAATCTCGTGCATTGCAGGAACAACGTCAATGGCTGAATGAGGCAGCGCATATGGATGAACGGGATGACGATGGACAGGGACATTGGAACAAGGGATGGTGATCGAAGAATTGATTGATTGGTTGATGTGCGCTTGTGTGATTGGCATTGCGGGTATTCACAGCTATAATTGTGAATATTTTAGGCCTGCACTGATCAAAGCGTTCCTGGACCTTAGGCTGATTTTGGGGCCAGATTGTCGCGTAACTGCTGGGTTCGGATCGAACTGATGGTTTTGTGTTATCTTGCACACAGCGCACTACGCGCATTAACGTGCGGTGAGTGGCAGCCGCTAACAAAAACAGACCACAGCCGTAATTGGAAACGGGCACCCTGTGGTACTTTTGGTAGGTACATACTTCATGGGCTGGAACTGCAAAGAAGTGACATACCCACATATGTACATAGCTGTGTTGTTTGTCCTAATCCTATTGTTCTGCAAAACGTCACCAATGCACCTGCATACACCGAATAAGGTGCATACAGCAGATGCAGAACCTCGATCGTGACAATTTGGCCCCAGCGCATTGTGACCGATCTGTCATTTTTAACTCAATTTTACACCACACTAATACAACAACCACGTGCGATATTGCGATAATATGGTTGACAAACAGCATTTCGT
>JASAMV010009290.1:0-26132 GCA_030248065.1 Rhynchonema sp. JSB1_4
CGGTGCAACATTTACATTTTATTCCTCCGTTCCAATCCAATACATCCAAACAGTGAAGTTCACAAGCACAGAAACACAGAAAGTAAGCCAGTCAGTTAGGTGCAGTCAAAACATCAATCAATATAATAGCGTGGGTAAAGTCAAGCACTGCTGCTAGCTGCACACGCTGTAAACACGTGATACGCATTATTGGGGATTAGCCACCACATCCTCCCCCTCCAGAAAAGACAAAGAAATACTAATTGATCATTATTATGAATCAAAGATGCATTTGACCAGTCCATTCATTCCAGTTATTTCTTTCTTCGTAAGTCTATTCATTCATTCATGTCTTCTTGCATTGAATGTTCGTATACACTTCTTGAGCCACTTCCTGAATTTCACAACTGTTGAGTTCCCGTTTTGGTTTCAGTTTCACCTTCATCATCGAAACTTGCAGTTCCATCGACAGATATTGCGTGAAATGCGCAACAACGTCGCCGTTCTCGGACAACATCAACGTTACGCCACTGCTCTGAAGTGGCAGTATTCGATTGTCTCGTAGGAACAGTTCTTCGATTGTCAGTTGGTCACACACGCATGTCACTTGATTTTTGCTTGGGTGACACTGACATACGTCGATGGGTACGAAACAGTCAAGTTTTTCGGCATGATGCTTGCTTGCGCACATTAGCCATTGCGCGTTGTTTTGGTCAAGCAGCACCACTTTTGTGCCGTCCGTCACGAACACGCTGTCCAACATCGGCATTTGTGGAGCCGAGATCGACGTGACAGTAAATCGAATTTTGTTCCACGTGACAGGAACCCCTGGTGACAATTGCATGTCATGATTGTATCGTTCCCCAGCCTTGTGCAATGTCACCGATACAGAGACACGGTACTCATATTGTGGGCATGTGAACCGTTCGTAGATCACGTCGGATGTCGCAACAACGTACGTTCTGAAAAACAAACATCCGGGAGTGCAAAGCCCACATCCTTCAAGCCAACAACCAGGTGACGAAGTGCAAAATGTGAAGCCTGGATGCTGTGAGCTCGATTTCAATTCTTCAATCTGACTTGTGGGCTACGTGTCGACACAAGTCGTTCCCGTGCAACTTGCAGCACCATCACAACGTTTCACACTGTCCGTCTGCATTTTGTATGACCTCGAATAGAACTCGGTATCTTTTTTGCACACCAAGTCTACCGAATTTGTTTCGATGTAGAGCGTTCCGAGCGGTTCTCCGTTCTTGGATTGCAACAATAAACATAACACTTGACCAGTTGGAGGCACCGCTAATCTCACAGTGTCCTGAATTTCACACTTTTCAGGACTGCCATGTCCTTGCAGGCATGCTTCTTGTTCAGATGTCACGGTGACAACATCATAACACGCAGAAGCACTTTGCGCCATGCTTGCCACAACAATAATCAACAAGAATAATGACGTGGCAGCACTAACGGAACGAGGTACTCGAACTCGATCAGCGGAATCCGGGGCCTCCGGATTCATTTCGACACACTCTTCATCACATTTGTCTGTTGCTCTGGTAGATTCAATCGGTTTCGAATGTTCCCAACACGATATTGTCATGGACATTGTCGTTTCACGAACTTTCGGTACACACATGAGGAACAACAGAATGAGCGTCAACACACCGTATGCCATCAACCCGCACAGAACGATCACGTAGGTTGGGAAACAGTGCGAATTTTCGACCATCTCCGAACAGAACGTACACTTGATGGTCTCACAGAACGGATTTTTGTTGCAACTGATATTGCGAAACCACACGACTTCGCCCTTTTGCCACGCCTGCACATGAACATCGTAGTCATGCATCGACACTTCAGGCGAGAATAGAAACGTTGACCTCGTTGGCGGATTCGATTCACGAAAACACAATGCCCCAGAGCACAGTTCAAGTAGCGAGAGATGGGGCGACACGACAACTTCGATTCCGCCTTGCACGCACTGCACATTACATACGTCACACGAAGCCATTGTTGGAGCTCGTTTTGTCAGGTGACCGTAGTACGTCACATTTTTCATGCCCCAGGCAAACACAGACACAGATTGCCCGACATCGTTGAACAAAACGGCTCGCTCCTGGAAACGGTAGTAACAGAGTCTCGTTGCCGTTTCCGTGCAATTGTGCGTCTGACAGTAGTCTGGTGTGCCGGTTATGTTTCCCATACCGTGGTTTCCGACACACACGACGTCATCCTTTGTAGTTTCGAACACTTTAATGTTCAATCGATCAACAAACGTCAAGGAACCATCGGCCAATTCGACTTGAGGAACGAACTTGCTTTTCGCTTCAGTGTCACTATCGCTGTTTTCAACAAACGAACAAACATCGGGTTTGATCGAATTCAAAACTTTGTCATCAACGGGATGACTCTTCCTCAAGTGGTCGTCGTCTGATCGAGGAACACAGCCTTGTGCCCACGATGGACACTGACATTTGTCTGAACATGCACCGTTCAGAACTTCTGCCATTCGTGCACGTTAGAGGCAGCCAACACAACAATGCCTCTTTGTTGCGGAACAGAACGTAACTCGAATCGACGCAATAGTCAGCACGTAGTTGATTCAACTGCTCGTAACCGGTCGGGTTCGAGCATTGGCCTGGCAAGAAATGTTCGCCAATCACAGGCGACAGACAGAACAACACAGCCATGGCCACCACGAGTGCCATATTTGCGCCCGTTCCTTTGGCTTTCGATCGTTCGGAACGACGCAACGTTGGAACGTCCGGCTCCATTTTCTTTTCTTCAGCTTGTGTTTGCGCCGATTCCAATTTCTTTTCTTTTTTTGATTCCAATCTTTCTTCATCTTCGTCGGACAATTCGAGCGGAATCAAATGGCCAATCGATCGGGTCAGCAAATGGCCGTTTGCCAACGCGATCTCCGCGGAACGGCACTGTCCGTCCTCGCCACGGAACAACTGAACGATCCTGGCCAATTTCCAACAGCCCCGTGGTGCATTAGCGTCATCGAGTAGCACCACGGCACCAACCTTCGGTTGCATTTCAACGGCGCCTTTTTTCTGCGAAATGAATGCATTTGAACGCTCACGCAGAGATGTCAGATACTCTGTCGTGTACAGGTGCCATGCCATGTCCAAATTCTTGAGCTGCTTTGCCCAATTTTCCTTGACAATTTTTTCTGTCGACATGAGGCCTTCCTCGTAGTCCGGGTCACCATCATCATTTTCGAATCGGATCGCGCCACATTCGCGACCTGGTGCCAGGAAGTCGACGGGCCGCAGCACTTTGAATGACTCGGCGTCAGCATACACGTACGTCAACGGTCGAGAATTCATCATTGCCTCGACTTCGATTAGCAGCGTTTGAAATTCATCCAACGTCAAAAGCCTTTTGCCAGCCGCTGCTTTGATCATCTTCTTCAAGATCGACATCATGCGCTCGTACATACCTGCTTTCCACGGCGCCAAAGGAGTGTTCATGCGCCATTCAATTTCTTCCTTGGCCAAATAATCCATGTACTCATCCGGTTCACCGTCCTTTGGCCAACATTCACCCAGAATTTTCTTCAATAACGTGAAATGTGACGCGTGGTCGCTGAAAATTTGCTTGGGTTTTCCCCGTCGCCCAATGAAACGTCGCAGCGCATTCAAACATTTGTCCGTTGACAAATCTCGTGCGTTTTCCAAGTGCACCGATCTGCTTGAGAAACACGAGAATAGAGCGACCCAGATTTTCATTGGTTCAGTGGAATCAGCGTTCTCTTTCACGTATATCGGCCCAGCGTAATCCAGACCCGTACCTTGAAACGTAGGCGACCAAGACACACCCTCTACGGGATACGGCGGACAAGCTGGCAATTTGTACGAGCGTCCTTTCAGTTTTCGACACACAACACACGGTTTGATGTATTTTCGAACTTGCGATCGACCAGAAATCAACCAATAATTTTGACGCAAGTCTGCCAACGTCTGTTGCAGCCCGTTGTGCATGCATTTTTCGTGGTATTTCAGAACCACCAGTTTCGAATAATGTGCGTCTTTCGGCAGCAGTATCGGATAGCGAGCTTCATCCGACACTGGGACATTGGCGAATCTGGCCCTCGAACGCAACAGGCCATCAGCATCGATGTACAGACCATGCTGTTCGACCACTTGATCCCTTTTTCCCGCACGTAGCGCCTCAAACGCGTTGCCGAAATGACGTCTTTGAACCTCCCGATCAATACACAATTTTGCCAACTTCACTTCGCTGGCAGTCACGAAACCACTTGATTTCATTGTTTTCGTCACTCGGGCGTACAGAACTTGCTTTTCCAGACGATCGTCAGACACTTTTGACAAAACCTTCGCGTTCAAGAAACGAAGAACGTACACCACGGACATAACCAATTTGTCATAGGTGCCGAATCTCTCGAACGTGATCACACCCAAGTCACCGTCCAACGAATCGGCATGCGACATGCGGCCGACTTGGAACACGCTGGTCGCTTGTCGTTTGTTTTCGACCGTTTCCCGAATTTGTTTCAGTTCTTCGACCATGATCGGCTGCCAATTGTCATGTACAGGCCAGCACGATTCGTCTTTGGTGAGGAAATCCGGGCCATGCCACCACAGCTGATTGCTCTTCAACTCAGCCAACGTACAGCCACGGGTGGCAACATCAGCCGGATTCATTTTCGTGTTGATGTACCGAAACTCGCAGTCAACTTCACGAATTTCACCAATCAAACGGTCAACAAATTGTGCCACCGGTTTTGTCGAACGGACCCATGATAGCACGATCTGCGAATCAGAATGCATGACCAGTTTGGTAACCCTGGGCAGATTGAGATGCTCATTCACGAATTTGAGCCCTTTGGTACCAGTCGACATCGCCAACAATTCACGTCGGGGCATTTTAATGTCTTTGCCCAACGGTGACAATCGAATTCGACCGAACAACAAGTAACTCTTGTGCACGTCACCGTTACTGACCCGGCAATAAATATTCGCTGCGAAAAAAAAAAAAATGCCCGAATACTTGCATCGACAAACGCATGATACTGAATCGTTGTGTTTGCGGTAGTCCCAATGAACCGTTCGACCGAAACAGTATCGACCAGGGCCAGATCAGATTCGATCGGTTCCCACTCCGCAGCCAGGTCGTCTGGCAATGGTGCATTCCAACCAAATTAGCCAGCGTGCAATTTTTACACGAACCACTTTGCGCGTACCGTCACAGGGCCCAACAAGCGTGGTATGTCGTGCATTGAGGCGTACACACTCAACGCGTACCCCTTGGTCACAATTGCACTCTTGTCGATTTGCCCGGGTTTTGTGTAACCCAGCCGATCCTTGCCGTAGTCAATTTTGACACCGAGCGCTTTCACATTCTCAATTTTCATTTTGTCCTTTTCCGGAATGTTGGACATGAACCACCTCGAATAGCTGAGAAACTCCCTGATGATCATGTTATGCTCCGAGAAGACCTTTTTCGCGTAGTTATACGTCTCCATCAGATCCTCCTCATTGTCATGTCCGTAGATCAGATTATCGACATACATGTGCCTACTGATCTCGGATGCCAGCTTGGTCTTCTTTTCATTCAACATGAATCTCAGCGATTCCATCAACAGCCACGGTGATGCAACAAAACCGAACAGTACCACCGCGTAACGCATCACACGAATGTTGTTTTCGATTTCGTTTGGTTTCGAGGGGTCTTTCCAGTACAAGAATCGCGTCATGTCCCTATCCGTTTTCCTCAAACGCAATTTCATGAATGCTTTGGCCAAATCTGCCATGATATAATACTTGTACGTTCGAAATTTCAAGATGAGACCACACATATTTGGCAGATCGACCGGACCGCGAAACATCGCGTCATTGATGCTGCGATCATTTTTCCCCGCTCGCAACGAGCCATTCGACACGATACGGGCTTTGGTTGTGGCCTTCTCGGGCGTGTGGATGCAAGACCACGAATGATACGAGACGGGTCCATCAGGAACCTCAGGCGCTTCCTCGATGTACGTTTCATTTTCGTACGTCTGCCGCACGGCATCGACAGCCTGCCGCAGTTCATCGTGTTTCGCAAGTCTTCTTCCTTGACTGCGAAATTGCGCCAGTGCCAGCCCGTAGTGATCGGCCACGTTTGGTGGCTCTTCCTTCCAAGGAAAGCCAACCTCGATTGAACCATTCTCGAGGATTTTCATCGTTTCACGAAATTTGTCCAACGCTTTATCGTCATTTGACTCAACCGGATCGTCTTTCACTCCAATCACATCCAAGGCCCACATAATTTCCTCATTCACATGTTGTGTCGGGTTCGGCTCCGTTAGGACAAACATTTCATCATCCGGAGCTTTGGCCATCACATGGTACACAAAGACAGATTGTGCGGCCGTTTGAATCACGTTTTGGGCCGTTTCAGACCCAGTCAGTACCGGACCCAATGAAGTGTGCACAGCGAGCAGGCCAGACGGCAACTTCATTGGCTTTTCGGGCAGTATGAATTCCCAAAAGTTATCTGCCCCGATCAAAATATCCGGTTCCAATTTTGTGTTTCCGTCCGGGAAATCGTCAGCGAGCCACCCCATTCCAAATTGGCCCAGAAATTCGACATCTGCCTCCGACAACTTTGGCAGGAACTGTGTTTTCGAAATACGATCCGTCAAATGTGCGTTGATTGTGCGATCTGTGCCGTCCCGTTGCCAGATCACCAATTGTCCCCTTTTCGAACCAATTTCATTCACCTCATTGCCACCAAACAACGTCAGATTCAACACAGCCTCATCCTGGGGCTGAAAACCCACTTTCGAACCAAATTTCTCGGTCACGAACGTGATACCACACGCGGTATCCATCAGCACCTGGCCTTTCGCCCGTTTTCTCGGTTGACCGGGCAGACTGACCGGTGCCTTTGCGGTCATCAAACGCGAGTAGCGAGACATTGTCGCATTCACTTGTTGCCCGACTGTCAAAGCGGGCGTTTGTGCAACAAGCACAGGATTTGCACCAACCGTGTTTTGAGCACCACTTTGCTCATTCGACTGCTGAGTCACAGCTGCCCGTTGCGCGCCTTGATCACTGACTTGAACGACATTGGCATTTTGCACATTCGAAGGAGCACGCCACTGGAAACGAGTGCGACACAACAGCTTGTGATGTTTTATACTGTTGCAGTGATAACACGGTTTCACAGAATCACAATCACGAGACCAATGATTTCCAAAACCACAACAATAACACAATGAATTGTCATCAAAGAATTTGCGACATGCATCGATTGTTTGATACTGCGGACATTTCTCGGGCCAATGACCGCCGCGACACATAAAACAGTACGGTTTGCGGGACTCAGGGGCATTCGAGCTTTGCGAGCCACCGCGCGCGCCGTTTTGCGAGCGTCCGCCGCGCGCAAATCCGCCACGGTTCGTGCCGCCACGACCGTGCGATTGGGACACCGGACCATTACTACTCTGGCTCCGTTCATTATTCGGGCCATTTGTTTTCGAACCCTTTCGACCTTTTCCCCGACCACCTGACTTTTGGACATGAAAACTGCTGGTGGTCACTGTGTCAGTAGTGCCCGTATTTGAAGACAAACTCGCCTCTTTTTTGCCCTTGCCTTCATTTGCAGTGTAGCTCCGAACCCGTTCCTCTTGCTGCACGATGTCCCACAATTTCTCGCGCAGTGCGGTGATTGTCCAGCCACTGTCTGGTGCACATTTCTCGAGTTCACGATTGGCAAATGTCGGTAAACGGGATCTGATTATGGATTCGATCATAGATTCACTCAACACATCAAATTCGAGACCCATAGCGGCCAAATTACGAACGGCTGTGTCTGCCGCTTCAACAACAATCTCGACCGCTTTGCCATCAGATGAATGTGGCTTAGGCAGATTTTGCAGCTGATTGATAAAAGCCAATTTCAAAGCCTTCTCATCACCATACCTTTTCACCAACAAACTCACGACTTGATCATAATTCTCATCCGTTGTTGCGAAGCCTTCAATCGTAACTGCCGCCTTGGCCACACACGAGCGTTTGAGCAGACCGAGTTTCTCGGCCTTCGAGTACGATGGGTCGTCGTGCACATTCGATCGGAACTGTGTCCAAAATTCTGGCCAGTTTTTGATCTGCCCGTCAAACTGCAATGGCTTGAGAGACTCATATTTGACCGACCTCGGTGGTCGGGACTGAACCGTGGTTAGTGCACTGGTGAGCTGCTGCACCAACGCAGCCCCATCGGCACCAGAACCTGTCTGCCGTTCAGCACTGGACGATCGACTTTTGCGACCGGCCATCTCAATGTTCTCGTCCAGCTCATGCAGTTTCGAAACCAAATAGCTTTTCAGGTCATTCGCATCATCCAGCGCGGGCTGGTATTTCGAACCAAAAAAGTCATTATACAATTGCAACTCATCTGCGAAAGCCTTCGAGCTTTCGTCCAGGTCACCCAACATTTGCAGCCATTCCTCATTTCTGTCTGACACAGCAGCGATGCGATTTTTGAGATTGTCAACAAACGCAATAATCTCAATTTTTGCTGCGCGACATTTTGCAATAATCGTACCTGGCGGATCCTGGCGATCGAAAAACTCACACGACGGGTAGTCTTTGTCCTGCACACGTTTCATGAGAGCTGTCAGCGAGCTGTAACATTGAGGCAATCCCATTCGAAGACGACCGCTGGGAGATTTGGTTGCCATGGTTGCACAATATTCGTCGAGTAATTCCGATTCCAAATTTGCTTTTTCCACAGGGATTCAGGATTGGGTTCACAGTGATTCAAATTTTACTCACAGGGACGCAAACATTTTCCGCTTTGGGCCACAAAAACACAATTTTGGGGCGATTCACATTATTCTGGATGCCACATTTAGTGACGAAGTCCAGACGGTGCAACATTTACATTTTATTCCTCCGTTCCAATCCAATACATCCAAACAGTGAAGTTCACAAGCACAGAAACACAGAAAGTAAGCCAGCCGGTTATGTGCAGTCAAAACATCAATCAATATAATAGCGTGGGTAAAGTCAAGCACTGCTGCTAGCTGCACACGCTGTAAACACGTGATACGCATTATTGGGGATTAGTCACCACACAGACTCTACAATTGACACGCGCACAGAGCACAAACAACCCCCAAGCAGCCCGACCAGAAAACAACAGACACAGCACCCAGCCCAACCACCAACAAAGGACCAGCACACACCCCACCAAAACCAAAAACGAACCACCACCACCCCACCAAAAAGCCAAAACACAGCCCACCAACCCCAACACACCCCCCACAACACACCCACACAAACACAACACACAACAACAACCCACACAACACCACAAAACAACAAACCCACACACCAACCAAACCCCCACAACAAAAAAACAACAAAACCAAAACAAAAAAAAAACACACACCAAAAAAAAAAAAACAAAACCCAAAAAAAAACACACCACCCCCAAAACCAAAAAAAAACAAAACCCCCAACACCAAAAACAAAAACACAACAAAAACAAAAAAACCCAATGTTGACCGCGTTTGTTTGCAGTCATATTTTTATAAAATGAAGGCAAGGTATCAGAAACCCAGATTTAGGGAATGGATTTTCAACTCGTTGCTTTGTGATGTTTCACGGAGCCCACATATTTTCACAGGAGGAGAAAAAATGAAAAAAGTTTGAGGCGGGCCTGTGCAAGACACAAGGTAATCCAATCTGAGATATTTTCAGCGTTTTATGCACAGACGTTTCTCTGTTAAACGAGATATAAAGCATTGTACGAAACGCCAGGCGTGACAAATGATAAACGAAACACTCCGAAAAATCAAGCCTTTTTGAAGCACCCTTTTACTGCCATATAATTTTAGGCATCTGTGGTTAATGAAATAAGTTGTCAATTGCAAATAAAAATCGTCTAATTGTCCTGTGTTCAGAATGTGCTTTTCGTTTTTCAAAACCCTACACAGCTCACACAATGTTTACCACAGCATGCGCAAGGCAGCCATTCCACAGCGCACACACACAACAAAGCTTGCCAGCTGAAACATTGCTGTGTTGTCGCTGTGCTGGCTGTGTGTTGTCGTTGTGTGTGCGCTGTGGAATGGCTGCGTTGCGCATTTTGTGGTAAACATTGCGCGAGCTGTGTAGGGTTTTGAAAAACGAAAAGCACATCCTGAACACAGGATAATTAGAGGATTTTTATTTGCAATTGACAACTTATTTTATTCACCACAGATGCCTAAAATTATACAGCAGTAAAAGGGTGCTTCAAAAAGGCTTGATTTTTCGGAGTGTTTCGTTTATCATTTGTCACACCTGGCGTTTCGTACAATGCTTTACATCTCGTTTGACAGAGAAACGTCTGTGTATAAAACACTGAAAATATCTTAGAGTGGATTACCTTGTGTCTTGCACAGGCCCGCCTCAAACTTTTTTCATTTTTTCTCCTCCCGTGAAAATATGTGGGCTCCGTGAAACATCACAAAGCAACGAGTTGAAAATCCAGTTCCTAAATCTGGGTTTCTGATATCTTGTCTTCCTTTTCTGAAAAAATGGCTGCAAACAAACGCGGTCAACATTCAATTGTAGAGGCACTTTAAACATGCAATGTTTCAGCAGAATAATGCCAAACGTGAGTAGCGCCCACTCAAAAAAAGCGCTTGGAGTTTTGTGTCCGGAAATTGATTTAATTCGAAAAGTAACCCTCAAGCTTTCGCGATTTAGCGAGTTACAAGACGCGGTTTTTTGCACACGCCGGCCTGTCGAGGTCATCTTTCTCATAAAACATGGGGTTAAGAGACGTTAGACACACCCTTTAAGTGGAAACGTTTCCACTTACTGCCCTCGGGGGCTTTAAGCGGAAAACTGGGTGTTTCATCGTTGTCAGTAGGGACACTTTAGGCCAGCATTTTGACATTCTGATACCATATTTCAACCTGATTATGAGGATCTTCATCTAAACGTGGCAAAACGTTGGTAAAACAACAGAAAAGTGCGGTATTTTGGTCATTCTTACACTAGTTTGAACTATTTTGGCAAGTTTATTCTTCGAGGCTCAACTTTAGTCAATGGTCCGTAAAAAAATAAATCCAATTTGAGCCCCCGGGGGCTTGGAAAATTTTCCACTTAGAGCCCCCGAGGGCTCTATTCGGGGGGGGGGGCTTTAAGGCCGCATTCACAATGCAGCGGATTAGCGGGTTAGCGGATTAGCGGATTAGCGGGTTGCGGATTAGCGGGCCCGCTTTTCGCGCACGCTTTTGCATTCACAATGGAAATTGAAAAAGCGGATTAGCGGGTCAGCTAATTGGAGACCCGCTAATCCGCTAATCCGCAAAAAGTGTTTGCGCTCACAATGCACGTTGTCCGAGTTT
The DNA here is from genome assembly GCA_030248065.1 of Rhynchonema sp. JSB1_4. Lineage (NCBI taxonomy): Eukaryota > Metazoa > Nematoda > Chromadorea > Monhysterida > Xyalidae > Rhynchonema > Rhynchonema sp. JSB1_4. The sequence continues at coordinate 11,336 of JASAMV010009290.1, forward strand.
AGGTGAAAAAGTAGATTTACTTCAAAATTTTGTTATTTGTGTCTTTCTTTGTTCAACAAATGGCAAATTACACACATCAAATCAATCAAATGTTGTTATTCTAAATGTTTCATTGGATTGCAGCATTTCCAACCAATAAACAGAAATATATGTAGGAACACCGATCACGAAAATGGCACGAATAACACATAGGCGTATATTAGAGTGGTCAACTCAAGTGGTCGAATCACTTTGTCAACTTACATTGTAGATTCGTCAACTCACCCCGAATGCCATGTATTATTTCTCGCATTTATTTGGGACTGCTGTGAGTTGACTAAGTGATTTGACCACTTGAGTTGACCATTGTAATATTAGCCAAACTTCGACCACATGCGCCTCAGGACCAAGGTTGAAAAAAAAAATTTTATTAACGAGCTTTTTTTTTAAAAAAAAATTGTTTTTTTTTGATTTTTTTTTGACGAAAATTTTTTTTATTAGAAAAAGTGTTGCAAACGACGTTTCAGGATAAATGAAATCGATGCAACATATTTTTCAAAAAGTGAAAAATTTTCGCCTGAGACCCAACTTGTGTGGTGACACCCGGTAGCATTGTGCAGATTCTATGGAATCCTACCAGTCTGAGGTTGATGTTGACTAACGATGTTACCTAATGTATTGTAGCATGCCGTACAACGTATTTTAATGCATCTAATGCCGTATATCTGATATACGACCATCAAAATATCGATTACAGCCCAAATCTTGCGTGTCAGATCGACTTTGCGCGCCCGGTTTTGCACCAGACCTATGTATATACATGTGTAGTAGCATGCAGTGGTACATTATCGGTGCCACATCACTATAAAAGATTATCCCCGCGCATCCCTGTACGGATTTGGGGACAATACAGGGCGCCGCAGGCGCGATTTTGGAAAAATTGTCCCGTCCACAGAAAAAAAGTGCCAATTTTTTGCCTCGAAAAGGGCCATTTTTGGACATTTCACCCCATTTTGGGCAACTTTTTTTTATTAAAAAAAAGCAAAATCTGAGCTTCAAAAAAAATTTTTTTAATTAACCACTTTTTTTAAACAACCCTGCTCAGGACGCAGTGTTTTTATGCACGAACAAACCTTCGCGTGTGTGATATCATAAGCACTGCACTGTCTAGTTTAGCGCAACACAGACTTGCAGTTTACACGCTGCTAGGTTTATCAATCACTTTATAGCACGATCGATCCAGAGCTGCGAAGCGCAGCGGTAGCATGCTGGCCTGCTGAATAATAGGGCGCGTGTACGACACCGCCCATGGACATTACTTTACATTATTTTTTCAGTTTTTTTGTTTTCATATGAAACCGTGTAAAAATAGTTGGCCGCTGTGGCAAAAATGTGAATGAGTTGAATTGCATTCTCGCATTGATTGTTCAATGCAAGTTATTTCTTCAGCGGCTGGCTGGCTGGCTTTACTTTCGCCACGATGCAAAGCCCGTCGGAAAAAACAGTATGCACATTTTGCAATACAGCATTTTGCAACCATGTCGTGTAGAGTCGAAACTGAACGCGATAATGATACCATACGTTGTAAAAAATCTCTTTTCCAGACATCAAACTGCAACAAAAACGTTTCCAATGAACGCAGGTGGTTAAGCTGCTCATGTATACACTTTTTTCATGCTCTGAAAATGTTTTGAAGGCAAATAATAAACTTCTGAACGTGCGCCTCCGGTGCTAATCCGCAAAAAAATAGAACCAGTTCTAATCGTGAAAAGCGGATTAGCGGACCCGCTAATCCGCTAACAGGCTAATCCGCTTTGCATTGTGAATGCACACGCGTGCAGCGGATTAGCGGATTAGCGGGTGTGAAAAGTTGCTCGCCCGCTAATCCGCTAACCCGCTAATCCGCATTTTGCATTGTGAATGCAAAAGCGTGCGCATCTCGCCCGCTAATCGGCTAATCCGCTAATCCGCTTGCATTGTGAATGCGGCCTAAGTGGCAAACTCCGGTACCTCATAACGCATGGGCTGTCAGCAGTTTGTGTTTTGCTCATGTGACACCATACAGGGCAGCAAGCCTTCTTTCGCATTTCAACGTGCCCAGACGCTTACAGTATGCTGCGGTAGCGTGATAATTTGACGTTTAATTTTGACCGTTTTACTTTTTTCATCCACCCACGCATGACACAATACTTTTCACTGCCCGCCAATTTTTAAGGTGGACACGACTGAAAGTGTTTTGCAGACATCATTGTTTACTGAATATAGTCCAAACACCCCCGGTACCTTGGGTCTTACTATGCATGTATAGGTATGTATATCTGCCCACGCACCCACGTATACGTGAGAAAACAGCTGAAGTGCTGTGATGAAGCCAAATTAAAACAATGTTACACGGTTACATGGTTATTTGCAAACGTCTGCCAGTTTCAGGGGATACAAATAAACATAGAAACATGTCATATAAACATTGCAACCACGGCGCTGCTAACAACTACATAATGAACTGTCTGACATATTGCAAACGACACTAAAAACAACAATCCAATAGTGCTGCACGCAGAATTATAGTGCTTGACCCGAAAAAAATAGTTGCGAAGAGAAAATGGGCGATCTGTGCACCAAACCGGCGCGCCAGCTTTTCGACCGTGGTCAATCGTGCAAACAGCAGGTCCACAAGGAACCTCCACTTCTGTCGCCGAAAGAGAAACAGTTGATCATTGAGCTGTGGACGGACATGCAGGACAGGTACCCGGATGCGATCAAAGATGCCTGGTCAACTGCTGTCGAGTCACAGCCGGAAATCAGGGTGGGTTTGGGAGGGTTTATGTGCATATATTGGGCATAAATGTGCTTCTGGATTGGAGTTGTTTCACAGAAAGCGGTGCAGCTGGTCATCGTCAGTGTAAGTACGATATCACGAGATGTACAACATGTGTCAAACTTGGTGAACCATACCGTATCAGACGTGCCCTGCCGTAATCACACGTGACTTTTTGTATGAAGATAGCCTCCCAAAAACAATCGATGTTTTATGATTACAATAAAATTTACGTGCAAGCAAACACATCAAAACCAAATTCTCTTTCTTTTTCACGTTTTCGAGCACTGTCACATCTGGAAATTCTCGAATTCACGAATTCTCGAAAGCTACCATATAATTGTGCGAAATCATTTTGCGCCAGTGTTTTGGAGAATTTTAATATCTTTCAGGCAACTTTCGGTGAGAACACCATGTCCTATAACGACAACCACAGCGGTCGCTGCAGTGCTGGTAAGTGTTTACGAAATGCTTGAAATCCTACTGTACCTCAGCGTTGGAAAGCAAATTTTTAACAAGTTTGAAAACTTAAAGTGAAATTTTTTAAAAGTCCCAGATTCGGTGAAAATCGACCAAATTTGCCGCGAAAATGCACAATATAGTGAAATTTTGCCTTGTTTTATCGTAATCAGTGAAAGCCATGCGTGTACTAGTGAGTGCTGTCATGAATAACACAGATAGCGTACTATCTGACCTTTATTGTTTGACAGGATTTGCCAGATATGTAGCCTGCCGGCGTCTGCATTGACCTGGCACTGGAGCGGCAAAAACAACAAATGAAAATGAATGAATGAACTTCGACTATGAACAATTACCATTCTAACTGCTTGGTGTCTTGCCACAGGCAGCGGCATGTCATCTTTCGACCGGGCCGTGATCGCGTCGCATCGATTCTTCAATAAATTGATCCAGAAGGAGCAACTGGACGACGTTCAAATCAAACACTGCTGCTGGATGATGGGCGTGTCGCACTGTCTCTATTTGCAGCGCGGATTCGAAAGCTACTATTGGGACACTTTCCAGGTTGTGACGAGCGTATTTCTTTATTGCTGGGGTGGGTGACTTTTGAGACGCATAAGCGTAAAAACGAAGATCCATTGTGATAGGGCAGCGCATTTTTGCGCCTCTGTGGAATTGCAGCACATGGCACAAAAGGTTTGGCCGATAATCCGAAATGGGAAACCTTTTTGAATAAGTTTGCATAAACGAGAGTCAGAACGGCAGACAAAAATTATGTACATAGCTCATAACAAACTTATGCAAGACGCATGTACACGTCCTCAGTATCAGCATGACAACAGTAGGCACTTTCCAAATCGCGCATAGTGATCGATATCACTTTGAATTCTTCACCAGCAGCGGTTGTCTCTCCTCCGAAGTGCTCTCATTCGTGTCACTATCGTTTGACACACCATTGATCAGTGTTGTTCTCCACGGCAAACACGCTGCCAGTAGGATCGCGGCTATAGAATGTTGTGAGGAGCAGCTGAGAAACGACAGCTTTGTGCGGGAGCTGCGACAGAGATTTTTCACGCGAAATTGTTTGTTATGTTTTTGATGCCAATCCATAGGCCTAAGAATTGCGTCAAAAATTAGAACTCAATATTCAGCCCCTGTCGTGAGATACAGGTCTGATAACCTTCGAAATTTCACTTTTCTTGAACTTTAAAAATTCCAGAAAGTGTCACTTTCGCTGGATTTCAAAAAGGTGAAATCCCGAAGGTTATCAGGCCCATATCTCGTGATAGTGGGAGTGCTAATTTTCTGACATAGTTCTAACAAATATGAGATCTGCTGATTGGCATCAAAATCAGAAAAAACTTTTCGGGCACCCTAGCGCTGGACCGATTCCGTATCTTTTCGGTCCAGCGTACTTTTCGGTCCACAGAACTTTTCGGTCCATGTAACCTTTCGGTCCTGGTGCTTTTCGGTCCACTCACTTTACGGTCCAAGTACCTTTCGGTCCATGTACATTTAGGTCCAGGTACGTTTCGGTCCATGTACTTTTCGGTCCAGGTACCTTTCGGTCCAGGTACTTTTCGGTCCAGGTACGTTTCGGTCCAGGTACTTTTCGGTCCAGGTACGTTTCGGTCCAGGTACTTTTCGGTCCAGGTACCTTTCGGTCCAGGTACTTTTCGGTCCAGGTACCTTTCGGTCCATGTACTTTTCGGTCCAGGTAATTTTCGGTCCACAACATGTTTGAATTCCAGTGTAAAATGCGCATACTACTTACAGAGTCATCATCGATGGTCAGACTTACAGCTGCGTTGTATTATGCGGCTAACCAAAGTCGACTTTGGTAAAATGTTGGCTAGCGTCGTGCAGATCATAAGATTGGTTAACACTATAGTGATTCTCATGCCAACTTCTCGTCAGTGTGGAATCACACGTTAATTCAGTGGTACTCAGTGACCAGCTTTTTTGCTCGTGCCATATTATTATCCTTCAACATAGAACGTATACAAACGAAGTACAGGCAGAGATGTGGTGTTGCATAGTTGAATCTGGTACAACATTTTATGTCCATAACCATAAATCATCTGCAAAAGAATAAACCGGGGACTGTATACCTTACTTCGGACGTAAATTCTGCCGGACTCCAGCACCGTTGAGCATTATGCTGGAATCGGTGAAATTTCGCGGTGAAATCTCATTCAACAAGCGGCTGATGGGGATTTCGTGTCACAAAACTTGCCTGTTCAAATCACAGGTACGGCGATAATTGTGAAAGATGCGTGTACATTAATCGTTTTTATCTTGCGCTTATTTTTAATTCGCCGATTTTAAGCCAAATACGACACAAAATACGCTCATGCGCGCGTGGCGCGCGAAAATGTTACACTTTTGTGAATATTCGTCGTGAAGTCACTTCAAGGTGCCGGTTCATTTGAGTTTTCATCTTTTTCTGGCATTCGTCTTCACACTTTTGTCGTTGTGACTTCTGTCATATGTGTGTCGATACTGGATGCAAACAATAAATTGAAATTGAATTGTGAAGTGTTTCTTCTGGCTGCGGAAGGTTGACAGTTTTCCAGAGTGCACTGTTTGAACTGGAGTTGAGACTGAAGTGACACGCATCAGTCACAAAACGGTCATAAATTTACTCACCACCAGGCTGCAGTACACAGGTGTGCTGTATGTGTGTGCAAGGGGCACCCTGATCTAGCAAGATGCACGTGCATATTATTATTGCTTGTCTCTGCCCACTGTGTGTGTGTGTGTGTGTGTGTGTGTGTGTGTGTGTGTGTGTGTGTGTGTGTGTGTGTGTGTGTGTGTGTGTGTGTGTGTGTGTGTGTGTGTGTGTGTGTGTGTGTGTGTGTGTGTGTGTGTGTGTGTGTGTGTGTGTGTGTGTGTGTGTGTGTGTGTGTGTGTGTGTGTGTGTGTGTGTGTGTGTGTGTGTGTGTGTGTGTGTGTGTGTGTGTGTGTGTGTGTGTGTGTGTGTGTGTGTGTGTGTGTGTGTGTGTGTGTGTGTGTGTGTGTGTGTGTGTGTGTGTGTGTGTGTGTGTGTGTGTGTGTGTGTGTGTGTGTGTGTGTGTGTGTGTGTGTGTGTGTGTGTGTGTGTGTGTGTGTGTGTGTGTGTGTGTGTGTGTGTGTGTGTGTGTGTGTGTGTGTGTGTGTGTAACTTGTTTCTGAGTATTTTCTGATGTTTTGTCTCATTTTTGTTGCAGATTTGGTTGGCCCTGTTTCCAAAGTTACAATAGAAACAAAATCCAAACATATTCGGTCGGTCGGACTATTTTCACGTGTCGTTGTTTCATGAAGAATATGAAGAGATTTATTTTGGTGTTTTCACTGTGGCATCGTTCATAAACCATAGCTGATCCACAGTCCGTTGCTACTCAATAAAGCTTCTGGGCCATATTCAGTGTAAAAGTTCTCATTTAGCTCTGGGATTTCCATTTTAACTCACCAGTGCATACCAGTAAATTTAGAAATAGGTAATCTCAATCAAAAATTAACTCCGTCCAAAACCGACCAGTTTCAGGCTCAAAATCTCAGTCCAGCAAGATATCAGCGGGCCTTTGCTTGAATGTGTTCTAATCTAACATCGATATTGTGGTTCTGGTATCGTTTTTTCATTTTTTTACTAAGAAACTGAGATTTTAGCAACAAGAAAGAAAAATGCCCAAGGGGCATAAAAGATATATGGTTCCCTGGCTGAGTGGCATAAAAGAACGATACTTGCTTTCACCTCTTTGTTGATGTTTCATGAGGACTGAATAAACGTAAGTGTGTTCTGAGCTGTTTGATGCCGAACAGTAGATATTGAACCATATTCCCAGCGCGTGCTGTTTTGCCACCGAGAGACACAGGGCATGGAGATATTGAAAGAGCGCAATATTCTCTTTACTCCTCTCCTTGTTGAATCACTGTCCTTAGCCGAAGACTGCACAGTTACGTCGTGAGGTTGAAAAGAAGAAACAGTTGCCTAAATACGTTTTCACGAAAGTTTGATATCGGCTGGATGTTGGTTCAAAAAGAGTTCGCGCCGGGAATATGGTTCAATATCTACTGTTCGGCATCAAACAGCTCAGAACACACTTACCCAGTGCCTCATGAAACATCAACAAAGTGGTGCAAGCCAGTGGTGTCGTTGGGAAATCAAAAAGTCAGGATACGGATACAAAATCAAAATTTTCAGATACGGATACCAAAATAAAAAATCTCGATACCAGGGGGGGGGGGTTGTCCCTAAAATAAAAAATCTCGGATACCCAGGGGGGGTTGTTAAAAAAAGTAATTTTTTAAGAGGAAAATTGAGCAAAATCGGTGTTGAAAGCGCAAAAATGGTCATTTTGGGTGTTATGCTTGCGCTAGCAGCAATTTTGAGCATTTTGGAGGTAAAAATGGGCGATTTTTACCGTTTTGGAAAGATTTTTAGGGTAGGATACCTTGGACAAAAAGTCAGGATACCGGATACCCTGGTGAAAAAGATCAAGGATACCGGATACCGGATACTAGGGGGGGAACCCCCCCCCCCCCTCCAACACACCACTGGTGAAGTAGTATGTTCTTTTATGCAGTCAGCAGGGAACATATTTCTTTTATGCCCTTGGGGCATTTTTCTTTCTTGTTCGTTTCTTATATACGGAGAAAGGTTAGAAGAAAGTTTGTAATGTTTAAAAAGTGTGTGTTAGTTTATATGCGTGTATCGTAAAATTTATATTTTTTATTGTGTGTTGTGTGTTTTATTATTGTTCGGGTGTGGATGCAGCTTCTTGGTTTTGGGGTTTGCTACGAGGGATCCACCAGTTAGGGTTTATAATTTTTGATTATGATGATGTCCAATGTTCGGGTAATAATATTTTATTCCTGAACCAACCCCAAAGCCCAAAACACACAACTGCCAACTCACCAAACACACTGACTGAACGAATGAATGAATGAACACACAACACACGACGCGTGGCATTATAAGCAAATATAAATGTTTCACGATATCACGCATGCATCAAGGCAATGTACAACATCACACTTTAGTTAGAACCATTGGTTGCCGGAACTGAAAACTTTCTGTGCCTGATTCATTCGGGTTCCCTGTTTGGCGCTTGCGCGATATATAAGAGAACGATACAAGAAAGAAAAATGCCCCAAGGGGCATAAAAGAAATATGGTTCCCTGGCTGACTGGCATAAAAGAACGATACTAGCTTGCACCAGTGGTGTCGTTGGGGGGGAAGGGGGGGGGGGGGTTACCCCCCCTAGTATCCGGTATCCGGTATCTTGATTTTTTCACCCAGGGGTATCCGGTATCCTGACTTTTTGTCCAAGGGTATCCTACCCTAAAAATTTTCCGAAAACGGTAAAAATCGCCCATTTTTACCTCCAAAATGCTCAAAATCGCTTGCTAGCGCAAGCATAACACCCAAAATGACCATTTTTGCGCTTTCAACACCGATTTTGCTCAATTTTCCTCTTAAAAAATTGACTTTTTTTGAACAACCCCCCCTGGGTATCCGAGATTTTTTATTTTAGGGAGCAACCCCCCCCCCCTGGTATCCGAGATTTTTCATTTTGGGTATCCGGTATCCGAAAATTTTGGATTTTGGGTATCCGGTATCCTGACTTTTTGATTTCCCAACGACACCACTGGCTTGCACCACTTTGTTGATGTTTCATGAGGCACTGGGTAAGTGTGTTCTGAGCTGTTTGATGCCGAACAGTAGATATTGAACCATATTCCCGGCGCGAACTCTTTTGAACCAACATCCAGCCGATATCGAAACTTTCGTGAAAACGTATTTAGGCAACTGTTTCTTCTTTTCAACCTCACGACGGTAACTGTGCAGTCTTCGGCTAAGCACAGTGATTCAACAAGGAGAGGAGTAAAGAGAATATTGCGCTCTTTCAATATCTCCATGCCCTGTGTCTCTGGTGGCAAAACAGCACGCGCCGGGAATATGGTTCAATATCTACTGTTCGGCATCAAACAGCTCAGAACACACTTACGTTTATTCCAGTGCCTCATGAAACATCAACAAAGTGGTGCAAGCTAGTATCGTTCTTTTATGCCAGTCAGCCAGGGAACCATATTTCTTTTATGCCCCTTGGGGCATTTTTCTTTCTTGTTGCTAAAATCTCAGTTTCTTAGTAAAAAATGAAAATACGATACCAGAACCACAATATCGATGTTAGATTAGAACACATTCCAAGCAAAGGTCCCGTCCTGTATGATCTTGTCCTGGGCACTGATGTACTTCTTGAGCCTGCAAAACTGGTCGGACCTTTCTTGGTCACGTCGACGTTTAATTTTTGCATTGAGCATTACCTATTTCTAAATTTACTGGTGATGCCACTGGCTTCGACCAGCTTAAAATGGCAAATCCCAGAGACCTGAAATGAGCAACTTTTACACTGGTCGAAATTAGTGGCTCCAGTAAGTCTCTTCATTTGAGTTTAGCAACGGTGTACCTGTGGTTGTGGGTGGAATCAGTTCTTGATGGTGTTTTCATGGAATCGCATGCCACAGTGCAAAACACCAAAATAAATCTCTTCATATTCTTCATGCAAACAACGACACGTGACCAAAATAGTTCCGATCCGATCCGAGATATGTTTTTGGTGATTTTGTTTTCTGATTGTAACTTTGGAAACAGGGCCAACCAAATCTGTCAACAAAAATGAGACAAAACATCAGAAAATACTCAGCAAACAAGTTCCAGAAAATAACGGCAAACTTAAAAATTGCAAAAATTTGCACTGGGTGCATACAGGCCTAAGAGCGGTGTCAGCTGGAAGCGGACCCATCTCATCCCCAGTGCGTGCACCTCTACAACGTACGCCTCCTCGTGTGGTGTTGTTTCGCTTGTTGTGCTCTTGCTTTACAGCGCGCACTCCTGTGGGCCACAGGAGCTGTGCTGAGCGGTCGTCTAAAGATTGCTTTTATTATTTAGGTGGGTCGGTGAAACAGAATGGTGTTGGTAGCGTTGCATAACTAATCAATACTGCTGCAGTGTGCCCATGTTTGTTCTTTGCGTGTGCAAAAAAAATAAAAAAATTGAAATAAAAAACACACACACACACACACACACACACACACACAAAACACACAGCCCCCAAAACACACACACTCCCACAACAACAACACACACACACACACACACACCCCCCACCCCACACACACACAGCACAGCACACACACACACACAGCAGCACACACACACACACACACACACACACACACACACACACACACACACACACACACACACACACACACACACACACACACACACACACACACACACACACACACACACACACACACACACACACACACACACACACACACACACACACACACACACACACACACACACACACACACACACACACACACACACACACACACACACACACACACACACACACACAGTGGGCAGAGACAAGCAATAATAATATGCACGTGCATCTTGCTAGATCAGGGTGCCCCTTGCACACACATACAGCACACCTGTGTACTGCAGCCTGGTGGTGAGTAAATTTATGACCGTTTTGTGACTGATGCGTGTCACTTCAGTCTCAACTCCAGTTCAAACAGTGCACTCTGGAAAACTGTCAACCTTCCGCAGCCAGAAGAAACACTTCACAATTCAATTTCAATTTATTGTTTGCATCCAGTATCGACACACATATGACAGAAGTCACAACGACAAAAGTGTGAAGACGAATGCCAGAAAAAGATGAAAACTCAAATGAACCGGCACCTTGAAGTGACTTCACGACGAATATTCACAAAAGTGTAACATTTTCGCGCGCCACGCGCGCATGAGCGTATTTTGTGTCGTATTTGGCTTAAAATCGGCGAATTAAAAATAAGCGCAAGATAAAAACGATTAATGTACACGCATCTTTCACAATTATCGCCGTACCTGTGATTTGAACAGGCAAGTTTTGTGACACGAAATCCCCATCAGCCGCTTGTTGAATGAGATTTCACCGCGAAATTTCACCGATTCCAGCATAATGCTCAACGGTGCTGGAGTCCGGCAGAATTTACGTCCGAAGTAAGGTATACAGTCCCCGGTTTATTCTTTTGCAGATGATTTATGGTTATGGACATAAAATGTTGTACCAGATTCAACTATGCAACACCACATCTCTGCCTGTACTTCGTTTGTATACGTTCTATGTTGAAGGATAATAATATGGCACGAGCAAAAAAGCTGGTCACTGAGTACCACTGAATTAACGTGTGATTCCACACTGACGAGAAGTTGGCATGAGAATCACTATAGTGTTAACCAATCTTATGATCTGCACGACGCTAGCCAACATTTTACCAAAGTCGACTTTGGTTAGCCGCATAATACAACGCAGCTGTAAGTCTGACCATCGATGATGACTCTGTAAGTAGTATGCGCATTTTACACTGGAATTCAAACATGTTGTGGACCGAAAATTACCTGGACCGAAAAGTACATGGACCGAAAGGTACCTGGACCGAAAAGTACCTGGACCGAAAGGTACCTGGACCGAAAAGTACCTGGACCGAAACGTACCTGGACCGAAAAGTACCTGGACCGAAACGTACCTGGACCGAAAAGTACCTGGACCGAAAGGTACCTGGACCGAAAAGTACATGGACCGAAACGTACCTGGACCTAAATGTACATGGACCGAAAGGTACTTGGACCGTAAAGTGAGTGGACCGAAAAGCACCAGGACCGAAAGGTTACATGGACCGAAAAGTTCTGTGGACCGAAAAGTACGCTGGACCGAAAAGATACGGAATCAGTCCAGCGCTAGGGTGCCCGAAAAGTTTTTTCTGATTTTGATGCCAATCAGCAGATCTCATATTTGTTAGAACTATGTCAGAAAATTAGCACTCCCACTATCACGAGATATGGGCCTGATAACCTTCGGGATTTCACCTTTTTGAAATCCAACGAAAGTGACACTTTCTGGAATTTTTAAAGTTCAAGAAAAGTGAAATTTCGAAGGTTATCAGACCTGTATCTCACGACAGGGGCTGAATTGAGTTCTAGTTTTTGACACAATTCTTAGGCCTATGGATTGGCATCAAAACCATAGCAGCAATTTCGCGTGAAAAATCTCTGTCGCAGCTCCCGCACAAAGCTGTCGTTTCTCAGCTGCTCCTCACAACATTCTATATAGCCGCGATCCTACTGGCAGCGTGTTTGCCATGGAGAACAACACTGATCAATGGTGTGTCAAACGATAGTGACACGAATGAGAGCACCTCGGAGGAGAGACAACCGCTGCTGTTGAAGAATTCAAAGTGATATCGATCACTATGCGCGATTTGGAAAGTGCCTACTGTTGTCATGCTGATACTGAGGACGTGTACATGCGTCTTGCATAAGTTTGTTATGAGCTATGTACATACTAAGTTTTGTCTGCCGTTCTGACTATCGTTTATTCAAAGTTATTCAAAAAGGTTTCCCATTTCGGATTATCGGCCAAACCTTTTGTGCCATGTGCTGCAATTCCACAGAGGCGCAAAAATGCGCTGCCCTATCACAATGGATCTTCGTTTTTACGCTTATGCGTCTCAAAAGTCACCCACCCCAGCAATAAAGAAATACGCTCGTCACAACCTGGAAAGTGTCCCAATAGTAGCTTTCGAATCCGCGCTGCAAATAGAGACAGTGCGACACGCCCATCATCCAGCAGCAGTGTTTGATTTGAACGTCGTCCAGTTGCTCCTTCTGGATCAATTTATTGAAGAATCGATGCGACGCGATCACGGCCCGGTCGAAAGATGACATGCCGCTGCCTGTGGCAAGACACCAAGCAGTTAGAATGGTAATTTTTCATAGTCGAAGTTCATTCATTCATTTTCATTTGTTGTTTTTGCCGCTCCAGTGCCAGGTAAATACAGACACAGGCAGGCACAATCGGCAAACCGAAACAAAAAGGCAGAAGACCATCTACAACGGCGCCACAGACACGCAGCTTCACAACGAAAAACAAGAAAATACCGACACCGGCAGGCTAAATTGGCGGACTCCCTGTCAAAACAATAAAGGTCAGATAGTACGCCTATCTGTGTTATTCATGACAGTACTCACTAGGTACGCGCATCGGTTTTCACTGATTACGATAAAACAAAATTTTCACTATATTGTGCATTTTTTGCTAATTCGATTTTTACCGAATCTGAGACTTTTAAAAAATTTCACTTTAAGTTTTCAAACTTCTTAAAAATTTGCTTTCAAGACGCTGAGGTACAGTAGGATTTCAAGCATTTCGCTAAACACTTACCAGCACTGCAGCAACCGCTGTAGTTGTCGTTATAGGACATCGTGTTCTCACCGAAAGTTGCCTGAAAGATATTGAAATTCTCCAAAATATTGGCGCAAAATGATTTCGCACAATTATATGGTAGCTTTCGAGAATTCGGGAATTCGAGAATTCCCAGATGTGACAGTGCTCGAAAACGTGAAAAAGAAAGAAAATTTGGTTTTAAATATGTTTGCTTGCACGTAGAGAATTTTATTGTAATCATAAAACATCGATTGTTTTTGGGAGGCTATCTTCATACAAAACCTCACGTGTGATTACGGCAGGGCGCGTCTGATACGGTATGGTTCACCAAGTTTGACACATGTTGTACATCTCCGTGATCCCGTACTTACACTGACGATGACCAGCTGCCACCGCTTTCTGTGAAACAACTCCAAATCCAGAACCACATTTATGCCCAATATATGCACATAAACCCTCCCAAACCCACCCTGATTTCCGGCTGTGACTTCGACAGCAGTTGACCAGGCATCTTTGATCGCATCCAGCTACCTGTCCTGCATGTCGTCCACAGCTCAATGATCAACTGTTTCTCTTTCGGCGACAGAAGTGGAGACTACTTGTGGACCTGCTGTTTGCACGATTGACCACGGTCGACCAGGCTGGCGCGCCGGTTTGGTGCACAGATCGCCCATTTTTCTCTTCGCAACTATTTTTTTCGAGTCAAGCGCTATAATTCTGCGTGCAGCACTATTGGATTGTTGTTTTTAGTGTCGTTTGCAATATCTCAGACAGTTCATTATGTAGTTGTTAGCAGCGCCGTGGTTGCAATGTGTATATGACATGTTTCTATGTTTATTTGTATCCCCTGAAACTGGCAGACGTTTGCAAATAACCATGTAGCATATTAACATTGTTTTAATTTGGCTTCATCACAGCACTTTAGCTGTACTCCGGCGTATACGTGGGTGAGTGGGCAGATATACATACCTATACATGCATAGTAAGACCCAAGTTACCGGGGGTGTATGGACTATATTCAGTAAACAATGATGTCTGCAAAACACTTTCAGTCGTGTCCACCTTAAAAATTGGCGGACCGTGAAAAGTATTGTGTCATGCGTGGGTGCATGAAAAAAGTTGGGAACGGTAAAAATTAAACGTCAAATTATCATGCTACCGCAGCATACTGTAAGCGTCTGGGGGCGTTGAAATGCGAAAGAGGACTTGCCCTGCCTATGGTCCCACATGAGCAAAACACAAACTGCCCTGGCAGCCCATGCGTTATGAG